>CM021103.1:75753172-75806714 GCA_007115665.2 Sequoiadendron giganteum | reverse complement strand
TGAAAGTGATATTTATTGATATACATTGAAGGGAGTCTTAACTTAATTGGAATGAGCCCTTATATTATAATAGGATGAATAGATATATATACATACATATAAGTCTTATATGTTCAAGATATACATGACGTGCATGGATGAAATCATCCATGCTATATAATGTATACTTTGAAGAGATAAGGCTTCTTTCAATGCCTGTCTTTGTTTGTAGGCCTATCTAGTGATTTGGGAAGAAGAAAATATAAAATAGGTGGTAAATTTGAATTGTTAAGGAACCCTCAAAATTATTGTGCAAGGAATACAAAAATAATAGAACTGCAAGGCAAAAATTCTTTGAAATGAAATGCATTGAAACCATTTTCATAATTAGGAATAACAAACAAATATTAAAGGCAAAATGCATAGTTAAAGTATGTGCAATGATGAAGACATGAATAAAAGTTCATATATATATATATATATATATTAATAAATATATGTATACATATATGCATACATATATGTGTATATATATATAAATTATAGAGTTAAAATTTGTACAGTGACGAACACACGAGTAGAAGTGCATTGCAGAAAACTCACTAACTGGGAACCTATCTAACCCTTTCCATATTTCGTAGTAACAATCACATATATATACATAAACAATTACATATATATAAGAATAGAATACACTTACGGCGTAATAGCTTGAAATGAAAATAAGTGAACCCATTTTCATATTTGAAATTGTAGAGTTGAGAAATACCACAAACCTCCTAAGATCACTCCTGAGATGCAACAACTCCGTCACAAAAGAAGAGATGGAGACAAACAGTTATTCTCTCAAACCTAAAATGTATATAATGTGAGAGAATGAGAGAATGAATTGATATGAAATACAATGGGATCAATCCTTATAAAAAGGAGATCATGCAAACTCTAATAAAACCCTAATAGAAGCCCTAATAGGAAAACATTTAATAATTAATATAATTATTAAATGTCACATTATGCAAACTAACGTGAAATCTTAAGAAGGGAATAAAGGTAACTTAATCAACATAATTAAGTTAAAACCTTTACTCTAACACCCCCCCTTAAGATGAGCAACAGTGCAGCTACAAACAAGTGCAAGAAAGCAAAGGTAACTACAATGCAAGAAGGCAACATGGGTCCCGGCAACTAGGCCAAATCAGGTACCCAAATACAACCAAATCTCTGTAAAATGCAGAAATAGAGAAAACCTCATGGGAAAAAGCTCTACTCCAAAAAGAGATGCAAAAATCCAAGAAGAACATCACTGAAGCAGAAGAAGCTGTAAGCAACTGTCGAAAGATGACTGTTATGGTGTTGAAGAACCTTCGCTAAAGATAGGATGATCAGGATCAAAAAGACAACAATCTGTATGAGTGCCCCATATGACACTACTCGAATCAGATGGAAAACAAAGGCAAACACCTGGAACGAAGATACAAATGGAATAAGTACCAATAGTCTGTCAAGAAGACAACAATCTGCATGAGTGCCCCAAATGACACTACTCGAATCAAATGGAAAACAAAGGCAAACACCTAGAATGAAGATACAAATGGTACAAGAACCAATAGTCTGAAACACTGATCAACTGAGAATGGAAGATTCCTTCCAAGGCGAAACCAAGGAAGCATTAGCATGAACAGTATAATACCCCCCCATAATGGTGAACTGGGAGCCTGGCAGATCAACTAGAATGGTGTGCAACACCCTGTAGTGCATGAAGAAAAAGATACAACATCTGAAAGTGCACAAGAAAGCACCTGCAACTGAAAAAGTGGTGTGCAAAAAAAAGCACACATGCATGAGGCTGGAATCATATGATCCACTGTCCTCATGGAGGGACACTCACTGAACAAGGATGTGATGGAAAAACAAAGGCAAACTACACAACCCCTCATGGCACTTTATAATATCAGTGCGAGTACAAAATATGGCACAACCTTATGTACAAAATCCCAAAAGATGCATGTACAATAGTGTGGCACTTTATCTCAATGCGTTTACATAAAATATAGCTTACAAATGATGCTCAAAATGTTTTCAAAGGACAAAATGCTGGAAATACATGAAGAACAACCAAGAACAAAGCATCCCATGTGAACAAAAAGTTTCCAAGAGTAAATATGTCTAGGTAATCCACCAGAATGTGAAAACACAAATAACTGAATAAAAGATACCTAGAGTGAAATCTGGACAAACAGCATGGATGAAACTGAAGAGCTTTGAAATACGGTTCCAACACTGCTGAGATTGCGAAAAATGAAGAAATTGATCAAAAGTTATGAACTTGAGACTGAAAATAGCCCCTTTGTCTTCAACTAGTAGAAGAATGCACCAATGGAAAAAAGATGTGATGAGACCCACACCACTGGAAAGATGAGAAAACCAGCTTTTCGACGATATCTTGTTTGCCAAAAAACAATATCGTATGCCCAAGTTACAGCCTTCGAAATAAATCAGCTCCAAAGAGGGAAAAAACCAGTGCTGGGTTAAATTTGACGGTCATACGGCCGTCGCAGAAAAAACACTGTGTTAAATTTGACTGCTGCAGCCACTGTACTATCGTCGGCGGTATTGACAGTCCGTCGATCAGCAGTAAGGCCGCCGACGGCTGTCAGTACGTCGGGTGGCGTACTATGGGCCCGTAGGCCTGCATACACAGGTACCTGCGGGTACCCCAATACTAGGGTCAACACGCCCTTAAACTGCCTTTTTTTTTAAAAAAAATTCTTTATTTTTTTTTAAAAAAAAATCTAAAACATTACAAAATATTTCACAGAATATTGACTTTTTGACGAATTTTTTTCCGAACCAAATGCAGAAAAAAAATCCGAAAGAAAAAAAATAAAATAAAAAATTACCAGGCAGGCGTACGGCTATACTAGCAAGAAAATTTTGCTTCAAATTTTGACTTTGTCCAAAATGGATGAATGAATAGTCGATTTAGGGGTTTTGGACCACTGCGGATGCAATGGCAATGTCCGTTTGAGCTTAAAATGCTTCAAAATTACAGGTATGCCCTAGATCAAGAAAACAAGCCCCAAACCCTTGAAGCTCTAAAAATCTTCAAAACAAGAACAAGCAGCAGCAAGTGTGGAGCTCTGATACCATGTAGAAGTTGAGAAAATACAACTTCACAAACCCCGAAGATCATCTGCATGCAAATAACCTGTCACAAAAGAAGAGATGGAGACAAACAAGCAAGGGTTCTTTGAAAACTAAAAATGTATATATCAGAGAGAATGAGAGAATGAATTGATATGAAATGCAATGGGATCAATCCTTATAAAAAGGAGATCATGCAAACCCTAATAAAATCCTAATGGGAAAAACCCTAATAGAAGCCCTAATAGGAAAACATTTAATAATTAATATAATTATTAAATGTCACATTATGCAAACTAACGTGAAATCTTAAGAAGGGAATAAAGGTAACTTAATCAACATAATTAAGTTAAAACCTTTACTCTTACTCTAACAAAAATAACAAAAAAATATTAAAGGCAAATGGAAAAGTTAAGGTTTGTGCACTGTCGAACACACGAATACAAGTACATGGCAGAAAACCTTATAAGTGTGAGGCAGTGAAACCCTTTCCATATATGGTAGTAACAATCAAATAAAAAAAGCATTTTGCAGATAGAACTATTGTGCATGGAAGAACAAAATAATATGATTGCATGCCAAACTATCTTCGAAATGAAAATCAATCATGCCATTTTTCATATTTCAAAATAACATGAGAATATTATAAGAAAAATGCAAAGTTAAAGTTTATGCAATGAGCAAGACACGAATGCAAGTGCATGGCAGAAACCCTTGAAATGATAAAAATTAAAACCCTATGAATATTTGTAGTAATAGTCAAATATATTGTAACCATTTCTATATTTTGGAATAAAAAATGAATGTAAAAATAAAATTGTAGAGTTAAAGTTTGTGCAATGACGAAAACACGAATACAAGTGCATGCTGGAAATCCAATCAAACCCTTTCCATATTTTGTCAAACAAGTCTACTAGTAATGAAAAACCATTTAAACTAGTCAACCCCATTTCATATTTTGTATAAGGAAGTAAATGTGAAAAGCATAATGCAGAGTAAACTTCGTGAAATGAAGAACAAAATATTAGGAGTGCATGGAAAATTATAGAGGAAAAGAAAACTAATGAAACCCTCCCCACATTTTAGTTTATTAATCTTTTAGAAAGACAAATTTTTGCAACAAAATTTTGTGAAAAATATAAATGCATGGCAAAATACTATCGTATGGTACAGGGTGAGTGAGGTTAGAAATCTCACCTAAAAGTGAAAGAGAGATCTTGAGAGTGCAGAGTCAAACAAAGAAGTGTGAAGAGATGAACAATGAAGCATGGACAGTCGAACCAGTATCAGTTCCTAACCATACGAACACTCAAGAATAAATGCAAACAATAGGAATGAGAGTGAGTGGGATATGCGAGAACTTGGAGCATTGAATGAACCTTGATCTCTGAGTTATGCACCTGACAGTCTGAGTAAATGTAAAGGGACGCGTAAGGAAAGTTGGTATGTGGAGGTAATGAAGGAGGCGATGAGCAATTAATGCTCTAAACTTTTTGTTTAGGGTGGCGAGGTTGTTGTAGCCACGTGACCATTCGATCCAATGTACGTAGGTATGTTCATCAATTAAGGAGGCAAATGGGCTCCATTTTTTGGCGGAGGGAAAAATGGACCCGTTTTGGTTAGATCGGACTAAACGGTACGTGATAGGTGGTGGGGTGCTTGATTTATTTTTTTAAAATATATTATGCCCAATACACAAGTGGCAGGGTGACGTGGTGAGCAAAAAAAAAAATGGTCCACGTAGACTACCACATGGACCTCCAATTTTACCTTCCCTACTTTGGGCCCCTCTCTTCTTTATATATTTGATATGCAAGCATAAGTAATTATATTGATAAAAAAAACTTTACATTGCAAGGTACCTTCTATGCCATTTTGAACCCGAAACCCTTCCCCTGCTTCAAAAAATTACAATGAAACTAGGCCACGTAGGGTCATTGACCCCCAATCCATAAGATATTGCAGATATTCTCACTCAAGTCTACATACTTATTTGAATACATATAATACAAAATATACTTTGCAGAGCCTAAAGCCCAAATTCGGGCGGATGTGGCAGATACATATATGTCGATGTATGACACAAGAAAGGGCATGGGAATGGAGCCTCACTAAAGAAAAGGTCATTCATGGAAGATGGAAGATTTCCAGAGAGGAGGCAATTTTAGGAAAATGAAAACAACTAAGTATCGAGGTAAGGATTTTAGAGAGGAGCAAGATGAGAGTCGAAGCAGAGTCATAAAAGACAATCGACAAATAAATGGAGGGGGGAGAATGAATAAGTGGAAATTAGAAGGGTGTCGTGGTTGGTGGAGCAATGGTTTTGTAAGAATTGATAAACAACATGAATGGTAGGAAAGGATGGAGGAGCCAAGCCATGAGTATGGACATTTTTGGCAAAACAAAGACAAGTTTCAAAATATATACCTTATCGAGGTGAACTTGCATTTTGGAACAGAACAAAGGAGAAAAATACATGGGCAAAAGGCAATAAGTGGGATTTTTGAAAACAAAATGGAATGGATACACCAAGGGAGTATGGAGGGCAGAACCCTTCCTATGTTGCAGGTGCCAATGTCATCTGGCTAGGGTAGAGAGCAAGAGGAAACATGAATCCTCGCTACAACAAAATCCTTGGCTCAAGAGGTCCAGGTGGGTGGAGAAAAATACATAATGCAAGAACCACTCAATAGTAAGACTGTGGTGATCCTGAAAAAAATGCTACAACCTAAATTGAAACACTTGAAGGCATGCACCTTCTTTGCAAAATGGGCAGTACAGGGGTGTGAAGAGGAAAAATCCCAGAATGGTGGTTGGACAAATGGCATGAAGAGGTAAGAATCAAATTCCTTCCCAATATTTTTTATGGTGGAATGCTCATCAAAAGAATTGAAAAAATTCATAATGAATGAGGGTTTTCTAATGCTAGATGGGGTAGGATTCTATGTTAAATATTGGGAACCCAATTTCAACCCATTAACATATGAAATGGAGAAGATGTCAGTTTTGGTAAAACTATATAACCTACCTTCAAAGTATTGGAGTAGATAAGTATTAGAACTAATAAGGAATTAATTAGGGGCATTCATATGTGCGATGAAAACATTTATCAAGATGATCAAGGATTATATGAAATCTAGGAGCTCCCAGTTGGGATGAAATCAAAATTATCACCCAAGAGGTAGATGGAAGCATAAGGTGGAAGTGGATTCATCTCCAAGAGCCACAACACACGTGAAACTAGTTAAGGACACTCTCAAGGAACCAAAGTAATCTATAGAAAGAGAAGATTCCAGGAATAATATGGACGATTGAAGGAATCGACCTATTGATCTTTCCCATAAGGGACTAGAAGGTACTCAGGAAATGGCTTTAAACCAAGCACAACTAGGTCAGTCGATGGAGAAGGATGTTGAATTTGAAAAATATTGAAGAACAAAGAACCCCAGTTGGGATAGAAGGGGAAGACTTGATTAAATCCAAAATGAAAGGGATCCTAATGCAGGAATTAGAAGCAATAGATACCATCCTAGAATTTGGGTGTGAGTTGGTAGGGATATCAAAAGCTATAGGCATGGGAATGATAGGGGCAGTTTCAAGTGGAGGTGAAAATAAAGACCTGGATGATATGGACACAAAAGTAGAAGAGGCTTGGGAAGAAGGCAAATGAAAGTTGGTAAAAGAATCATTCTCACCGAAAGGATCTAAAGAGGTGGCTTGAATGGAGCTAATCCCCCTAGTTGCAGCTAAACTGGGGATAAATTTAAATGTGAAGAATAAATTTCTTCAGACAGTGATGAAGTAAGAGAAGAGAAATTTGGGAGAGGGACGTGTTAAGATTTCCTGGATGTTAAGGTTAGGGAAGGATATCTCCCTTCCTAGGGAAGCATGATATTCCTATTGTGGAACATTAGGGGCTTAAACACCCCTATCAAATAGTGTTTGGCTAGCCATTGTATGGAGATGTCTAGAGCAGACATCTTTATGTTTCAATAAATAAAAATGAGAAAGTTGGAATTTGATGTGCTTAAAAGGAAATGTAAGCACTGGAAAGTGGATATAGTGTAATCTAAGGGTGCCTTAGGTGGGTTAGTAATGTTATGTAGATCGCATAAAATTTACCTTCAATGGCTAGCAACAAGAAAGCATTGGCTGGCATGTAAGGTAAGGAGTCTAACTTTGAACTTATATTTTATCTTAATTAATGTTTATGGCCCAATGACATGCATAAAAAAAGAAACTTGGCAAGAGATTGGATATTTTTAGTATTAGCTCTAAAATAAAATAACATTTAGGGAGGGGACTATTGAAATACTACATAACCATGAAAAAAGAAGGGGCATGCAAAGGAAGCTTAAATCATGGATAGACTTTGAGGACTTCATGAGGAGTAATCAATTAGTGAAAATTAAAATATCAAATGGAAACCATACATTGACAAATAGGAGGCTAGGTTTTAGTAGCATATTAGAGAAACAAGATAGGTTTTTCTTCAAGGGTGATTGGGGAGCCTTTCCTCTTTCTCTAGAGGGAAATATCTCACCAAGGTTTGGGTTGGATCATTACTTGATCCAAATCAAATTCTAGGGGATAATAAACCAATCATGTGCCCCTTTAAGTTTGAAAATATGTGGTTAAATTTTTAAAACTTCTTTAAGATGATTAAGAAATGGTAGGGGGAAACTAAAACAATAGGAGCTAAAATGTTTTTTGTAATTAAAAAATTAAAATTGATCAAACAACAACTGAAATCTTGGAACAAAACACATTCCAAGAACATTTTTAAAACAAAGAGAGAGATAGAAGAAGAAATGAGAGCCCTCAAAGAGGAAGTGCTAGTAGAAGGGATGGACATTGAAAGGTTTTTGAACTTGAAAAATCATTGCTAAGGGACTATGATGAGGTGTTATCCAAAGAGGAGACTTATTGGACACAAAAATCTAGGGAAACATGGATCAATGAGGGAGACAAAAATGTTGGTGTAATTAAATGTGTTGTACCTTGTCCTAGGTCGTGATTACACCTTAGTTAAGTTTATTTAGGGACCACATAGGAGGTGGTTAGAGCTTTTCCACCTTTGGTGGATTTATCACGTTATTACTTTATCACTTCCACCTTTCATGGATAGATCATGTGATTACCTCTTCACCTTTTGTGGGTGATCCACCATTTGTGGTGATTATCACATTATCACTTTTCCACTTTAGGTGGAGTGATAGCTTTTCATAGTTGCATCATGTCATAAGATTATGACACTTTTCATAATCTTATGCCCTTCTATGTTCTCACCTTGGCTATATAGCCAAGGGGTCTCCTATGTGCATACAATCAATCATCTCATATCATTGAATCAATCGATAAGAATATAGTTCATTCTTGTCATTCTATTTTCTCTTCATGTGCTTTCCATTTGGTCCAAAGATCTTGGTAGCCATAGCCAACTATAACATGGTATCAGAGCAGGTTGGGTGCCATTGGAGAGTCTTTTTCTAAAGAGAGATACCAGATTTAGGGAGGTTCCATTTTTGGGTCTTTATTGCAGGTTCATATCAGAGCTTGTTAGTGCAAATATGGCTCACCATTGCATTTGAAAGGTTTGAGAAATTTTATTTTTCCTTTTGTTTCGTCCAATTCGAACATACGAGGCCAAATCTATGAGGGTTTGAAGTTGAAGAGTGGTTGCCAGATCAAGAAGGTAGCTGCATTTTTGGAGCATTTTGGGTCAAATTTGACCCTATCATCACATCCAAAAGTGCCAAAAACCCTAAGATCGACTTTCGATTCGTCCATTTTAGAGCAAGTTATCCAGTGAGGCAAAAAAAAATGCCCAAGGAGTCATACGGTCCCCAAATCGTCATCATCACGATGATACAATTTTATTAAAAAATAATAATATTAATATTTTCTATGAAATATTTTTACAAAGTTTTTCAAAAAAAATCATTTGAGAAATTCTTATTAAAATCTTTCAAAAGCAAAAAACATAAAATTGCGGACTATAAAAGTACCGCAGGGCAGTACTATACCTGCTGCAGATACCAATCCCCTCTGTAGGTGCCACGTGGCCTATCAGTCATGGCCCCCACAACCCCACCATACATACTCGATAGTGGCCAATCATTTAAAAACTCAACGTCCCAAAAGAACAATCCGACGACAGAATATTAAAGATTTCGCCTGCTAAAAAAATATTTTGTCAGTTCTTGAAGATTTCGTCAGCAAGATTGAGAATATTTCGGCCATAAAATATTCTAAAGGAATATTTTGTTGCCAAGCATATTCCACATAAGGGTTAATATTCCTTTGACGGTTCGTGGGCCATCAATTTTTTTCGCGCAAATTGCTAACATCATAACTTGCTTTTCATTTTTGTAGTTGAACTTCAAAGCTTCATAACTTGCTCATTTTGACTCCTTTCTTTGAGCATTTTTTTTTTATTTGGGCTAATTTTCACGCTCTTTGTGGTGGTGTAATCATTTTTTGGGTTTGCTGCTTGGTTTTCCCAAAAATCGCAAATTCTCACAGGTGTTGTTGCTTCATCCTCATTTTGGGAACTTCAGGAGCTGTAATACCCCTCCGTTTTGCCTTTTGGTTGAACAGTGTTCTGTTCTCTTTTGTTGTACTTCCTATTTGTACCTTGACTATGGTACTCGTCTTCTATTTGGTCGCTATCTATAAAGCGACGTTAATGTAATCTTTGTTGTGATGGTATTTTAATATGATGTTATCTTATGGCATGTTTTGGATTAACAAAATAGATATTTGAATTAATGATGATTATGCTCTAGATTATACTAGTATGTTAGAATGGTCAGTTATTTGCAGTGTTTTGGTGAAGGGGATGGTATCGCATCACTCGCTTGCGAGTGCCCTACGATTCTATGAGTTCCTCTTCATGGTGTGTATTTTATGTTGTTTATACTATATGTTGTTGTTTACTTAATTTGCAGGTTGACAGGTACACGACATCGACTCCACCTGGTTTCATAGGTGGGAGCATGTTCAATACCCAACAGTATTCGATTGGGAGATAGTAGCTAGGTTTCTGTGCCAAGTCGTCACCCTAGTCCTTGTATGTCATTAGTTGTTTGTCAAGTTGTGTTGCTTTGGTTTTTGTGCCCTCTCTTCATATTTAATTTGCAAGTTAGAAAAGGGGTAATTAAATGGTTTAATGTGTTTTAGTTGTTGAATAATTTGATCTAGAAATTATGATGAAATGTAATTTATTTTATGATTAATTTAATTTAATTAATAAATAATTTAATCGTTGATTAAATCTATTTATTGATTAATTAAATTTTTGATGTTGAAAGGATTTAATTTATGTATGTTGAGTTATCATGTTAATTGTTGAAATTGAAAATTGATTTGAAAGTCAATTGTGAAATTTGAAATTAAGCAAATTCATTTTGGAGATTATTTGAATATTTGTTGAAAATTGAAGAAAATGAATTTAAAAGTCAATTTGAAAGTTTGAATTCAAAATTGAAAAATTAGGATATTTTGCATTTCTGTTTTCTGAAATTTATTACAGTTGTTGAATGAGATATTTTTGGGAATTTCATTATTATTGAATTTCTTGTTTCAATTTTTGAATCTTGGAGTTTGTAGAAAAAAAGTTGGAAATTGAGGGAGGAAATATATTTCAATTTTGTGGTTTTTGGTTGAAGTTGTGAAATTTTTGTGGAACTGGATTGGGAAGCAAGGCTGGAACGAGGCACCATCTCGATCTTCTCCAAATTTTTGCAAAACCAAGTTCATGTTAAGATTTAGATTTATTGTTTACAAAATTTCTATTTGAAATGCTTTGCTTCAAGAAAATAAAATGGTGTCCTTGGCTAGGAAAAGAATTATTTCTTCAATTTGTTTTGGGATGTTTAAATCCCTTTATATATTTACATATATTCCTTTTTAAAAAATAAACTCTTTAGGAAGGGGGGTATGTTGTTTAAAATTTTGAAATAAACACCTGGTTTAAAATTTTGATTTCGGATTTTTGTAAAAATCTGCAGGTTTGTATAAATAAAAATTAAATTAAAAAAATAATAAATTAAAAATTAAGTTTTCTGGGGAGCTGGCGGGGCTCAACCCCCACCGCACCTCCCATGGAGGCGAGTGGAGGGAGCCACGTCCCCACCTCCCTGTCGCCTCTGTTCTCCTCCCTTCAGCCTGCATGGGCTGTGTAGGCCGCGCCACCACGGAGGGTGACCAGCGCTGCCAGCATTGCCCGTGCCCTGCACACGCCACTGGGGTCGGCATTGTCACCGCCCAGCCTAGCCTCCACTTCTGCCGCCATCTGGCTCGGTTTGGCATCCGCCCAACTTGCCGCCGCAACCCTCTAAACCCCCTGCCCACCAAGTAAACCTCCGCCCCATGAAACTCCTGCACTGCCTAGTTAAAACACTCGGCCGGCCAAAAGAAATCCACCACCCTTGGTAAACATAGACCCACGGCCATGGAAAATGCGACGCCAGCCCTAATCCGTTTGCCTCATGATTCGTGCGGTCGCCCCTTGGCTTGGTATGGCACGCAGCCCGAGGAGCTAGGGTTGGCTAAAATGAAATAAAAATAGAATATAAAATTTAAATATTAAATTTATTTTGTTATACCTTTATTTGAGAAAATTATTTTATTGGTGAATGGATTATTTAAATTAATTATTACACTATGGCTTATTGTAAGTCTAATTGTGGAAATTGAATATATAGCTAAAGCTTGATTTAAATGTATTGTGGAAGTTATATTAATGTGCAATCGTCAAATTGACATTTTGTTTATTCTATTTAAATAATATTATTTGATGAAGCAATATGTTGAATTTTAAATAGTATGCTTATTAAAGATAAGATAATTGTCTTAGGAATGATTTTGTCGAAGAAAGAGAGCATTTATTTATTTAAAGGTTATTTTTTGAATAGTTGGGAATGATTATTTTATTAAGAGAAATTAGGGAATTAAATAATAGTGTTAATTTCTCCCTTATCTGAAAAGATGAATTTTAATTCAGTTTTATCAATGCGAAAGATTACTAAACGTTAATGAGGAAGGGATTTAGAATATCCAAAGGTAGTTTCCTTCAGTTGAATTCTGTGAACATGTCCTTCGTGCTTTGTTTTGGAAATGGAAGTAAGTGCCTGTTATTTTATGAGTCTTCCAGATGAGGTCTTTTAAATATGTGGGTTGTCGTGTCGTATCATCAACTTGGTTTGTATCCCTTGGGTGGTGCATGTGAAGTTATTTGTTATTACTCGGTTTCTATGAACGAGTATGTTTTGTACCTCCTTGGTTTAGGAGCGGGTTATGGGATCCGTGTCTCCTTGTCAGGAGTGGTTTTATCTTTGTTACTCCTGAGAAAGGAGTGGATTTTGTAATGTGTGCCTCCTTGTCAGGAGCGGTCAGGAGCATTCTTGTTATTATTGTTACCTCCAATGTTTGGAGATGGTTTTATCTTTATTGCCTCCTGAGAAAGGAGTGGATTTTGTAATGTGTGCCTCCTTGTCGGGAGCGGTCAGGAGCATTCTTGTTATTATTGTTACCTCCAATGTTTGGAGATGGTTTTATCTTTATTGCCTCCTGAGAAAGGAGTGGACGTGTTTCTTGTTTGTTGCACCTTGGTACCATTGATGTTTGGTTGGTGTGTGTGTGTTGTCAAGTAGAAGAGTGGCTTCCGTTGGGGCTAGAGCCCAGAAGAGGTAAGATTGGGTAACCTTCGGAAGTGGTATAATTAAGTGACAACTAAACCAATATAGAGTTTGGGTAGTACTTCACACTAAAAAGATAAGTGTCCCTCACTCATAGGCGCAAGGGCTTGTTTAGACTTGGGATGAGTGAGAAGGCCATGGGATGGCAAGGTCATCTATCTTGTCTGTACGAAAGGTATTTGGCTCCGCATTAGTAAGTGTGAGGGCTGAGGGTCGGTTTGTGGCCACCATCATGACGATCTGTTGGGTAACTCATGATGAGTTGTGCGATGACACTATGTCTAGGACAATAGTTGGGTTTTGATTTTGTATTAGTATGTATGAGGGCCGAGGATCGGTTGAGGTTACCATCTTAATGATCCGCAATGGGTAACTCATGATGTGTTGTGAGATGGCACTTTGTGTGACCATAGTTGGTACTTGTTTATTGTGGGTATGGTTTTTGTAACATACCTGATGTGACCATGGTTAGTGTTTGATTATTATGTGTATGGTTCTCTTAACATACTTCATCTGCTTTGTCTATGGAAGCAATGTGATCATGTAGTGTTGTACTTATGTTGTACTTGCATGGTATTTGATTTGTACTTTAGGATGTACTTGTGAGGTTCATGTGATTGGTTGTTTCAGTTTGGTTCAGTTCATGTTAACCTGTGTTTAGAGGTAGATGGTCTTGACTAGGATTCCTGGTTACTATCTCCTAGCACGGGGGGTGGGCCTTTGGGTTCCACTTGGTTGCGTGGCGGGGCGTTACACATGGTATCGAAGCCTAGGTTTAAACATTGGGTACTCTGGGATTATAATGGAGCCATTAGCTTTTAGTTGTGTAAGCTTTTAAGTTGTGTACCTTGCCTAATACCTTGAAGTGTCTGTGCAGGATTATGCCACCCCGATGCGAAAGAGGTAGAGGGCGTGGCCGTGGCCGTATAGTTGGTCGGGGTGGGAGTCAGCATGACTCTCCTCCTCGTGTTTTAGTTGTTCCTGATCAGGTAGAACCTCGGGCATCTTAGAATGCACCAAGGGTCGAGGATCGGCTACAAGGTCCAGCAGGGATCGAAGCTAGGCATAGAGCGCTAGAAGAGGCTTTGGCACTCCTTGGACCTAGGCAGGCAGAGGTTCAGGTCAACCCTGTGGTGAGGGAGGCTCCACCCCAGTTTGAGGCTCATATGAGGGACCTACTCAGGGGGCACCCTCCATTGTATGATGGTTCAAGTACGGGTTTAGAGGCCAAGACGTGGCTGATAGATTTGGATAGGTTTTTTGATATGCATCTATATGGCAGTAACACCAAAGCTCGTTATGCCACTATGCAGTTGAGAGGATTTGCATCCACATGGTGGAGATTAGAGGAGCAGAAGCTCCATATCGACATCCACATAGCATCATGGGAGATATTCTTAGAGAGGTTAGGGCTCGATTCTTATCTGAGCATTGGCGTCAGCGTCGAGGCAATGAGTTCCATGCTTTGTGTCAGATGGCATTATCTGTTGAGCTGTACGAGCGTCATTTTTATGAGCTCAAACAGTATGCAGGTATTGGTGATGGTGAGAGCATGTTAGTGCAGCATTTTATCAGGGGCTTAAATGCCCATCTTAGCGATGGTGTGAGGGTTTTTGAATCCAAGACCATGGATGTGGCTATAGAGAAAGCACGCCTTATTGAGGAGAACTTGAGTATGGCACTTGGAAGACACATAAGTGTTCCAGTTGGGAGTAGTGCAGTGGTAGGATCTAGTGCTAGAGGAGGGCAGTCTTAGGGAGGTGTACCTTCTCAATCTCAGCAGGGACCATCTTAGAGTGGTCAGCAGTAGGAGAGTGTGCTTGGGAAGCGTAAGGACTCTCAACCGTGTCAGGATGACGGTGGTTCTTCTCCTAGGAGGAACGAAAACTGGTGGCACAACAAGCACAATCGGTAGGTGCAGCCAGCCCAAAGTTCACAGTCTGTGGCTAATTGGGGTAATGTGTAGTAGTCTACTACACCTGTAGGAGATAGAGGTTCTGGTCGTAACACGGGGTGTTACTCTTGTGGCCAGCAGGGCCACCTTGCTAGGGATTGTCCATGATGGAACACTTCTAGAGTTAGTCGCTCTGTGCAGGATACTCACCCTCAGGGGTCGAGGTTTTGATTTGTATGCAGTTTGTTTGAGGGATTTATATCCCTACTATTTGCAGGCTTCCAGGAGTAAGCCTAAACCTAGGGGGGGAGGATGTAATACCCCTTCGTTTTGCCTTTTGGTTGAATAGTGTTCTATTCTCTTTTGTTGTACTTCCTATTTGTACCTTGACTATGGTACTTGGCTTCTATTTGGTTGCTATCTATAAAGTGACATTAATGTAATCTTATGGCATGTTTTGGATTAACAAAATAGATATTTGAATAAATGATGATTATGCTCAGGATTATACTAGCATGTTAGAATGGTCAGTTATTTGCAGTGTTTTGGTGAAGGGGATGGTATCACATCACTCACTTGCGAGTGCCCTCTGATTCCGTGAGTTCCTCTTCACGGTGTGTATTTTATGTTTTTTATACTATATGTTGTTGTTTACTTAATTTGCAGGCTGGCAGGTACAGGACATCGACTCCACCTGGTTTCATAGGTGGGAGCATGTTCAATACCCAATGGTATTCGATTGGGAGATAGTAGCTAGGTTTCCATGCCAAGTCGTCACCCTAGTCCTTGTATGTCGTCAGTTGTTTGTCAGGTTGTGTTGCTTTGGTTTTTGTGCCCTCTCTTCATATTTAATTTGCAAGTTAGAAAAGGGGTAATTAAATGGTTTAATGCGTTTTAGTTGTTGAATAATTTGATCTAGAAATTATGTTGAAATGTAATTTATTTTATGATTAATTTAATTTAATTAATTAATAATTTAATCGTTGATTAAATCTATTTATTAATTAATTAAATTTCTGATGTTGAAAGGATTTAATTTATCTATGTTGAGTTATCGCGTTAATTGTTGAAATTGAAAATTGATTTGAAAGTCAATTGTGAAATTTGAAATTAAGCAAATTCATTTTGGAGATTATTTGAATATTTGTTGAAAATTGAAGAAAATGAATTTAAAAGTCAATTTGAAAGTTTGAATTCAAAATTGAAAAATTAGGATATTTTGCATTTTTGTTTTCTGAAATTTATTACAATTGTTGAATGAGATATTTTTGGGAATTTCATTATTATTGAATTTCTTGTTTCAATTTTTGGATCTTGGAGTTTGGAGAAAGAAAGTTGGAAATTGAGGGAGGAAATATATTTCAATTTTGTGGGTTTTGGTTGAAGTTGTGAAATTTTTGTGGAACCGGATTGGGAAGCAAGGCTGGAATGAGGCACCATCTGGATCTTCCCCAATTTTTTGCAAAACCAGGTTCATGTTAAGATTTAGATTTATTGTTTACAAAATTTCTATTTGAAATGCATTGTTTCAAGAAAATAAAATGATGTTCTTGGCTGGGAAAAGAATTATTTCTTCAATTTGTTTTGGGATGTTTGAATCCCTTTATATATTTACATATATTCCTTTTAAAAAAATAAACTCTTTAGGAAGGGGGGTATGCTGTTTAAAATTTTGAAATAAACCCCCGGTTTAAAAATTTGATTTCGGATTTTTGTAAAAATCCGCAGGTCTATATAAATAAAAATTAAATTAAAAAAATAATAAATTAAAAATTAAGTTTTCTGGGGAGCTGGCGGGGCTCAACCCCCACCGCACCTCCCATGGAGGCGAGTGGAGGGAGCCACGTCCCCACCTCCCTGTCGCCTCTGTTCTCCTCCCTTCAGCCTGCATGGGCTGTGTAGGCCGCGCCACCACGGAGGGTGACCAGCGCTGCCAGCATTGCCCGTGCCCTGCACACGCCACTGGGGTCGGCATTGTCACCGCCCAGCCTAGCCTCCACTTCTGCCGCCATCTGGCTCGGTTTGGCATCCGCCCAACTTGCCGCCGCAACCCTCTAAACCCCCTGCCCACCAAGTAAACCTCCGCCCCATGAAACTCCTGCACTGCCTAGTTAAAACACTCGGCCGGCCAAAAGAAATCCACCACCCTTGGTAAACATAGACCCACGGCCATGGAAAATGCGACGCCAGCCCTAATCCGTTTGCCTCATGATTCGTGCGGTCGCCCCTTGGCTTGGTATGGCACGCAGCCCGAGGAGCTAGGGTTGGCTAAAATGAAATAAAAATAGAATATAAAATTTAAATATTAAATATTATTTTAAGTATTATAATATATAATATTATTATTATTATATTATAACATTTAAAATATATTTCAATATTTATTTTATTATTATATTGGTTAGATACTTGCATATGGGTATTTTATTTTGTTATACCTTTATTTGAGAAAATTATTATATTGGTGAATGGATTATTTAAATTAATTATTACACTATGGCTTATTGTAAGTCTAATTGTGGAAATTAAATATATAGCTAAAGCTTGATTTAAATGTATTGTGGAAGTTATATTAATGTGCAATCATCGAATTGACATTTTGTTTATTTTATTTAAATAATATTATTTGATGAAGCAATATGGTGAATTTTAAATAGTACGCTTATTAAAGATAAGATAATTGTCTTAGGAATGATTTTGTCGAAGAAAGAGAGCATTTATTTATTTAAAGGTTATTTTCTGAATAGTTGGGAATGATTATTTTATTAAGAGAAATTAGGGAATTAAATAATAGTGTTAATTTCTCCCTT
This sequence comes from Sequoiadendron giganteum, assembly GCA_007115665.2. Classification (NCBI taxonomy): domain Eukaryota; kingdom Viridiplantae; phylum Streptophyta; class Pinopsida; order Cupressales; family Cupressaceae; genus Sequoiadendron; species Sequoiadendron giganteum. The sequence continues at coordinate 75,789,186 of CM021103.1, read as the reverse complement.
ATTTGAAAAGATGAATTTTAATTTAGTTTTATCAATGCGAAAGATTACTAAACGTTAATGAGGAAGGGATTTAGAATATCCAAAGGTAGTTTCCTTCAGTTGAATTCCGTGAACATGTCCTTTGTGCTTTGTTTTGGAAATGGATGTAAGTGCCTGTTATTTTATGAGTCTTCCAGATGAGGTCTTTTAAATATGTGGGTTGTCGTGTCGTGTCGTCAACTTGATTTGTATCCCTTGGGTGGTGCATGTGAAGTTATCTGTTATTACTCGATTTCTATGAACGAGTATGTTTTGTACCTCCTTGGTTTAGGAGCGGGTTATGGGATCCGTGTCTCCTTGTCAGGAGTGGTTTTATCTTTGTTACTCCTGAGAAAGGAGTTGATTTTGTAATGTGTGTCTCCTTGTCAAGAGCGGTCAGGAGCATTCTTGTTATTGTTGTTACCTCCAGTGTTTGGAGATGGTTTTATCTTTATCGCCTCCTGAGAAAGGATTGGACGTGTTTCTTGTTTGTTGCACCTTGGTACCATTGATGTTTGGTTGGTGTGTGTGTGTTGTCAAGTAGAAGAGTGGCTTCCGTTGGGGCCAGAGCCAGGAAGAGGTAAGATTGGGTAACCTTTGAAAGTGGTATAATTAAGTGACAACTAAATCAATATACTTAGAGTTTGAGTAGTACTTCACACTAAAAAGATAAGTATCCCTCACTCATAGGTGCAAGGGCTTGTTTAGACTTGGGATGAGTGAGAAGGCCATGGGATGGCAATTGGGTAACCTTCGGAAGTGGTATAATTAAGTGACAACTAAATCAATATACTTAGAGTTTGAGTAGTACTTCACACTAAAAAGATAAGTATCCCTCACTCATAGGTGCAAGGGCTTGTTTAGACTTGGGATGAGTGAGAAGGCCATGGGATGGCAAGGTCATCTATCTTGTCTGTACGAAAGGTATTTGGCTCCACATTAGTAAGTGTGAGGGCCGAGGGTCGGTTTGTGGCCACCATCATGACGATCCATTAGGTAACTCATGACGAGTTGTGCGATGACACTTTGTCTAGGACAACAGTTTGGTTTTGATTTTGTATTAGTATGTATGAGGGACGAGGATCGATTGAGATTACCATCTTAACGATCCGCAATGGGTAACTCATGATGTGTTGTGAGATGGCACTTTGTGTGAACATAGTTGGTACTTGTTTATTGTGGGTATGGTTTCCATAACATACTTGATGTGACCATGGTTAGTGTTTGATTATTATGTGTATGGTTCTCTTAACATACTTCATCCACTTTGTCTCTGGAAGCAATGTGATCATGTAGTGTTGTATTTATGTTGTACTTGCATGGTATTTGATTTGTACTTTGGGATGTACTTGTGAGGTTCATGTGATTGGTTGTTTCAGTTTGGTTCAATTTATGTTAACCTGTGTCTAGAGGTAGATGGTCTTGACTAGGATTCCTGGTTACTATCTCCTAGCATGGGGGGTGGGCCTTTGGGTTCCACTTGGTTGCATGGCGGGGCGTTACGCAATCCGACGTCAGAATATTAAAGATTTCGCCTGCTAACAAAATATTTTGTCAGTTCTTGAAGATTTCGCTGGCAAGATTGAGAATATTTCGACCATAAAATATTCTAAAGGAATATTTTGTTGCCAAGCATATTCCACATAAGGGTTAATATTCCTTCAACGGGTCATGGGCTATCAATTTTTTTCATGCAAATTGCTAACGTCATAACTTGCTTTTTATTTTTGTAGTTGAACTTCAAAGCTTCATAACTTGGTCATTTTGACTCCTTTTTTTGAGCATTTTTTTTTATTTGGGCTAATTTTCACGTTCTTTGTGGTGGTGTAATCATTTTTTGGTTTTGCTGCTTGGTTTTCCCAAAAATCGCAAATTCTCATAGGTGTTGTTGCTTCATCCTCATTTTGGGAACTTCTAGAGCTCATATCTTGCTCCTATGGTAACATTTTTGGGTGATTTTTTTTTAAAGTGCATGATTTTTCATGTACTTTCCAGTGGTATAATCGGATTTATCTCATTTTCTATAAAATGTTCACTTTGAGCTTGAGGCCTATTTTGGCAATTTAAATGTATCAAGATCAAAGTCCACTTCACTGGTTTAGCAAGTGGCAAATGTAAGCGCACTAAATATAAAGTGTCAAATCAGATATTTCTTGGGGGGTTTCTTGATATCTAAGAGAGAAATGTAAAGCATGTGGAATTGATAAGAAGGAAATTTAGTTGGTCTACAATACAATGAATAAAATTGGTCTTAATTATGCTTCTTTTATTTCTAGCTTTCACACTCATAGATTGACTATGGGGTCTGCATATACCACACCTTAATTTGCATCATTTTCTGAGATGTTGATACATGAGCAACAAAATCTTATCTCAATGGGTCTCATCGAGACTACGAAATCTCAAGAATTGTTGGTTAATCAGGTCAAAGAATTAGAATTAGATAAGAAACAAAATAAAGCATAGAATAATCCACATTCAGATCAAGCAAAGAAAAAATCCTCTTTCAAAGGGGAATCATCTAAGAAGGAGAGGCCTTTTTGTGCATATTGCAATAAGGATCCAGACATGAAGAACACTATTATTATAAGAATGATATTGATGAGTTGAAAAATATTCTCAAAAAGAATCAAATTGATTTTCCTTCTAGAATGTTTGAATCACCTCTTCTCCTTCTTCAAAAAAGTCTAAAAGGGATAAAGGTCAAGCATCTACATCAGGATATAAAGGTCAAGCTCTTTGTGCTTTTTCAGGTCCAAGATCAGGGAGATGGATTCTAGATTCAAGAGCATCTCATCATATGACATATTCACAATCTATATTCTCTTCATTTCAGCCTTGTACTATGTCTCTTATCTTGATAGAAAACAATACATATATGAGTGTAATTGGGAAGGGATCTATTAGTTTTGGAGACAACACTTTCTAGGATTATTTGTGTGTTCCTCATATGACAAACAATCTTCTTTCCATATATCAGATTACACATGGTGGAGATGGGAGAACTATGGAGCTCACACCTAATTCACTCATCATTCGAGACTTGGAGAGTAGAGAGATCACTGAGCTACTAGGGTGGTTGATCATTCATCTCGGTTGTATACCTTTGCAGATTTTTCTTATGATGGTGAAATTGTCCCTTTGACTGTTGATCATATGAACCATGATTTAGAGGAGATGTTTGGCTACTTGAACTTGAGACTTCTCACATCAGATCCAGTTCTTGAGTCCTGCATTTCATCTCCTCCATCTACTGTTGCAGTTGATGATACTTGTGATTCCACAGTTTGGGTTCCTTGTGATTCAGTGCAGCAGGATCCTCATTGTCTTCCAGACATGGCCACTTTGGATGACTTCTTGGCAAGTATTTCAGACTTGTTTGTGGAGTCTCATCTTGTAGATTTGGGCGACATCATTGATAGCATTCATCTTCTCTTTGATCAAGATGATCCTTCTTCAGTTGTTGTGAGCGAACACTCTAAACCTCTTTTTTATTCTCTACAGTTTGGTGTAAGTGTGGATACTTTTGGATAACATTTGGAGGAGGCTTCTTTGTCTTCAAAGGGGATATATTTCTCTTTGGATTGTGCTCTACATTCATCTCTACTAGATTTTGGATTGTCCTCTTCAACAGTGTGGCCTAGAACACTTGTCTAGAGTGTGTTAGCTTTCGGCATCGACATGGAGACACTTGAGTATGCTTCAGAGACACCATCCTACATCATCCATCTTCCAGACATCCTGCATACATCCATGGTTTTGTTTCTTCCTAAGGGGAGGAACGTTGTTCAACAAGGTTGGATCATCTTCAGCATTCAATTTTGAGCTTCTACCATCATTGCAAGAGACTCAACATTGAGGGGGGGCTACCTTATCTCTCTTCTACTTCTCTCTTATGGGGGGGTCTTTTTCCTCACATAGGGTTTTGGCCTTCTCATGCATCATTGAGAGCATTTCATTTTTTGTATCTTTTATCTCTCATAATGAAACAAAGATACACATGGCTTCCCTCAGACATTTGGTATGGGTGCTTTCAAAGCCCCTAGGCCTGATGGCTTCTCTCTATCCTTCTTCCAAGATTTCTGGGAGATTGTGGGAGATGTCTTCCTTTGTGCTAAAGATTTCTTCAAAAGTAGAAAACTCCTAAAACAATTGAACCACACTTTTTTAGCCCCCATTCCCAAAAATGATGACCCTCAAAGCATGGTTGACTTTAGGCCTATCAAATTATGTAAAACCATCTATACACACCTCTCCAAGTCTGGAAAAATATCTCAGACCACATATTAACTCTCTAAATCATCCAAGAATATTCAAAACCATTGATGCAACCACCTAAAATTGAAGAACACTTTCATTTTGTGCAACCAAACACACTGGCATAGACATACAACTCTCTAACCAACCTCGTAGAACACCTTAGCACCAAAAAACTCAAGAGAAGGTAGACACAAACAATATAAGCACGCTCCCCAATCCACAAGACAAGAGACATCAACACAAATCAATCTCATTTCTCCCAGAGAACCTTCTTCACAGAAAAACATACTGTCAAACACATCTTCCATTTTCGCATGATACAAAACTTGAAACTTTGGATATAACACCTCTGATCATCACATCCAAAATGCACAATCATATCTTCAACCATGAAGAAATTTGGAGCACAACACAAAACACACCTTTGTCACACTACACACTCTTGTATTCAAATTTTCTCAAAATAACTTGGAAGCCAAGTGAACCAACTGCATCAACAACAATACAAACACCTCTTCAACACATCTACAACATCTAAAACATTTATCATCATGATTACGCTAGAAGTTGACATCAAGACGACATAGTGAAATACTCTTCAACAACACCAACACTCTCCACACTAGGGGTTCATATCAATGTAACATCAAACCATAACACAACACTACCAACAATATTCCAACAACTCCAAACTTCCAACAATGTGTTGACATCAATGACAACACCAACAACTTCCAAAATTTCAACATATCAGTACTACAATGTGTTTAAAAATTGGTATCAGAGCCAAGCACCTTTGATAATCCTAACAGCTAGGGTAGATATTGTACTTCAACACATGGGGTTTGTAGCAAAGATAAATTACATGTTTATTCCAGAACCAAATTCAGATTCAATGGAACTTGAAGGTTAGGACATCAATCTAGAAGATTGTGAAGTAGATTTTGAAGGAGAACTTTGATCTATACTTGTAGATATAGATGAAGAAATAATACTAAATATCAAATATGAGTGCATGCTTGAGAAAAAAAAGGAGACAATTGTCAAATTCAAATCACAAGCTAAAGAATCAAATGAAGAAATTGAAAAACTAAAAAATAAAATGGAAGGAGGTAAATGATGTGAGACTAAACTCATGGAGGAAATTGAACCAAGGACTTCTTGGATAACAAGGTTATCCTATGAGCTCTAACTAGATTTCATATGATGACATTTTTCTCAACAAACCTAGGGATCCCACTATTGAAAGGTTTGGCACATATAATGAAATAACCAACAAAAAAATCAAGAATAAGGTAGAAGAAAAGATGAAGAATATGTCAAATGTGGGGAAGATGATGTTTGAGTTTAAAAAGGTGCATTTCAAACCACTACTGCTACACCAACTCCTATAAGGACAAATAGATGTGTCTTCCACTGCCACTAATTACAGACCTACTCAAACACCTTCTATGGAAGAAAGGTTGCCACTAAAGTACTGGCACAAACTAAGACTATAGAAAGGAAGAAACCAAGATCTAAATAGATAGAAAAAAGGGTGAAGATTAATCTAATGATTTTGGATGATGATGAAGAAGAAGAAATGAAATATTATGTATTGAAGAAAAGAAAGAAGAGAAGAAGAAGAAACATCTAAAGAAGAAGGAAAGGAAGAAGTAAAGAAAACAAAGAAGGCTCCTCTGGAAATAGTTGAACATGAACCTCTACAAATTGAGACTACTATCAATGCAATTGCACAACATGATGCACTAAAAGAGATTTTTGGTCTCTATTATGGAATGCCTCATGTTGTTAAGGCCACAATTTAAAAGGCTATAGTTATGTATATGAACAACATCAATATGGCTCTAAATAAGATCATTGATCAACTTCCAAAAATTCTTGCACACTTAGTAACAAGAGGAATGAAGCTATAGTGGAAGAAGCTAAAATGAGGCAACAAGCATTAGAGAAATTTGATCTATCTATTTCTCGTGAAGAAATAGTTAAATTATCTCAAAATTAGGCACAAGTGTTTAGAATCAAACAAAGGATAACTAATTTAATGACTAAAGATAAAGAAGAGATAGAAAGGATGGAGAAAGAAATAGAAGAAAATACAACCAAAAATATTGAAGAAATTAAGAATTATAAGGTGACTATTGATTCACAAATACCTTCGAAAACACATGACATTGATGTTGAAATAAGTGTGCACAAGTGCCTCTGAATGAACAAGAAACTGAAACTAAAACAATGCTTATTCCAAAAAATACAAATGAGAAAAATGTAATTGGTCAGCAAGAAGTACAAGGACCATTTGTACTTCAAGGTTTCTCCAATATGGAGATGGAAAAATAACAAGAGAAAGAAGAGGAAAAAAGAGAAAAATGATATGCAGAATGAGGAGACCTAATCCTCCAGAGAATACAAGTGAAAGAGATCAAGGTGAAGTGAGTGTCTCTTCTCTTTGGAACACTAATTCTAGCAAGACACATAATATTCCCCCTCTAGAGAATTCAAAAAATGATAATCTTGAAAAAATTTAAGATGCAAAGGAAAAATCAGTTGAGAAGAAAAATGCTTTTGTGGATATCAGTCAAGGTTCTTCATCTTTAGATTATTTCAAGGACCTACTAGGGATGGAGATGTAGTTTCAACCTGTGGTAACACCTCAGCTTCTACAAATTCCCACTCTTGATAGACAAATCGACTTATCAAAAATTTATCCCCTTTGTTTAAGCTACAACTTGGAGATATTTTGCATGCTTCTACAAGGAAGGAAATTCTACAAGAACATGTGAAGAAGAGTGAATTTATTGATGATGTTGTGAAAATAATTCAAGATGGTTTACCAAAGGTAAACATAGATTCTTCTTTTCCTACAGAACAAAAATTAAATATTTTAATGGATTATTTTAAGGATCATTCTTCACACATTGATAAAAAGGCAGAGCGAGAGGCCTTGAGGAAGGTTATTAATAAGAGAATGATTGAAGCATCTAACTAGTGTGCTAGTGCACACAATAAATTGCAAGAAACCACAAATATGTTTAAGTTTTTTGTTGATGAAGTCACTTCACTTTATCAATTTTATTTGAAATGGACACCAAGCTCCACTAAGACCATAAAAGGTTAGACTGACTCTATTGAGTTACAAGTTACTCAATTGGCCAAGACATATGGATTGTCAAGGATAAGGATGGTTCAATAAGAACTCAAAAAAAATCTTCACTTGTAGTTGACATTGCTTTAGGACTGGAGAGAGAAGATAAAGAAATAATTTGGTCACCTAAGGGAAGCAGTCAACTTGATACTTGCTTATTATCTTGGATGCTTGTTGAAGCCGAAAAAGGTTAAATAGAAAATGAAGGCTCCAAGAAATGTGGGGGAGGTTGAGGATTTGAGCATGTAATTTTAATGTCAAAACCATATTCTCACCTTCGCAAAATAAAAGTGGGTTGCAACTCTGACACAATTTAAGGTGATTTACAAGAATATTCTATCTTATAAGGAAGTTGCAAAGGTGTAAATAAGACAATTTTTCCTTTGTGTAGTTTTATGAAGAATTATAGGAACATTTTTATTTTTTATTGAAAATATTTGTGTGCATAGCATCAATTTTGGGGCATCTCCATCTCAGGGGGAGTATTTTTTGTAGAAAGCATATAGTAAGGGGGAGTTTATACAATTTTGGGCTTATAAAAGTAGAAGGTAATATGCCCTTTTCTCTTGATGTCAAAGTGGGAGAGAATACGTGTAGATAAATGAGTGTTACATTAATGAAAAAAGGGAGATTGTTAGCAATAAGTGTTTTCATTGATGTTAACTCAAGGTGTGTTGTCATTGATGACAAATATGTGTGTTGGAGATTGTATAGTACTTTCAAGATAGTGGATGTGTAGTGATATTAGCTAGTGAAAGTTAGCAATGTTGTATGAGGTATATTGGTGATCTATCTATGTGTGATGTGGGGGGAGTAAACTTATTCCAATATGGTTTCTACATGTCTACATTGATATCATTCTAATTTTATGTATCGCACCTTGAGATAAATTATAGAAGATTTGTGAAGGTGTTCACAATGTATACTCCAAGATAAATTCATGATATTTTGGTCAGCATCCCTCTATAGAGAAAGATTTTTTCTTATGCTATATAAGATAAGATGGTCAAGATGTGAAGGTGTTATATTCAAGAATTCAAGACATTACACCTTTTTCAATAAGAGGTATAAGTAATAGAGTTTCAACTTGTGTTCTGTTGTGCCTTTTGCACACATGCCCCGTTCGGAACAGGGACCCTCTTTTCCCAATTTGCTTTTCGGTCCCTTTCGTTGCCCCATTTTGTGTGCCCCGAAGTAGGGGGGGTAACACATTCCCCAATGCCATATTTGAAGTCTCAGGCTATCTGGGCTTTCCTTGTCGAAATTTTGGCATATATTGCCTTTTCCGGGTTTCCCTTTTCGGATTGTCTTTTTCGACTTTCCCCTTCCGGATTGCCTTTTCCGAGTTTCCCCTTTCGGATTGCCTTTTCCGGGTTTCCCCTCGGGCTTCACTGTTTTGGGATGGCTGCCCTAGGACAGCTTTCTGAACCCCGGACTCCAGACCTCCCGCCACCCCTGCGTTGTCAAAACCAACCAACCGAACCTGCAACCGTACGGAGGATTAAATGCTGCATTAATGGTTGTTTTTGTTATAAAACCGAATTTTCCAGCCATCATTATCATTTCCGTGAAGTGATAGAGAAAGTTAAAGAGCTCCTAGCGAATCTGGTTTTCCTCTTGTCGAATTTCGAAGTGTTTTCCCAACGACCTCCGCGCATCCGACATCCTGTTCTTTGAAATTTCAAGGTAGGTTTTCCGTCCGTGCGCCCTCATTTTTATTTCATGAATTTTCGGATTTTCTTAAGGGTAAAATGTAAAATGCAACTTGAAACTAAGTAGATTTGCCACCTGCGCGCAAAACCCATATCTTAGAATCAGAAAATCCGTCATAAATCGCCCAAAAATTGATTCGAAACCTTCCCGCGTCGCGACTATTCTTTGAAATGGCGCTGGCGTCTTCCGGGCCCGGGTCTTCTCACGGCCATCCGTCTGCCATCTTCTGAATTTTTGACCTTTTCCCTCCTTTCAGATTCCCATCTCCGAAACTCCATTCTCGGGATTTCATTGCGTCTCCGCTGTTCCAAACGGCCCTGTCCAAGCGTCTTCCCGACCCTCGAATCCCGGACCCTCCATTTCATCTAGAATCAAACTTCATAATTTTCTTTAATTCCATCCTCGGAATTCGGTTCCTAGAATTTCGTCCTCATCTCATTGTTTCAAACGGCGTCCGCCTTGCGGCTTCCCGAACTCCGTTTCCCGGCCGCAAAATGTTTCACCTCCCGGTCGAAACCCTTACCATTTTCTTTCCCTCGAACTTTTTCCCCTGGGATTCCTTTCCCAGGATTCTGTGGTATTCTCGTCGTTCCGAACGGCCCCGTCCGAGCGTCTTCCCGGATCTCAGACCCCGGTCTGTTGTCTGCCAGAACCCCGTGCCTTTGGTTTTTTTTCCCCCAAGCTTCTTCTAGATTCTGGACGTCGAAATTCCCTCCTCGGGATTCCGTTCGCCTTGTGTCGTTCTTAACGGCGAGCTCCGAGCATCTTCCCGATCTTCAGGTCCCGGTGCCTCTTTCACCATCCGTTTGACCTGAACCCTCTGGCCGCTCTCGGAAGCTTCCTCTCGGGATTCCTTCGCCGGATTTCCTCTTGGGGTTCGCCGTTTCACACGGCCGACCCGACGTCGCTTCCCAGCGATGACAATCTGAGACCCGAATTCCATCGCCCAGAATGACGTCTCCTCTGCGTCGTTTCCAACAGCTTCCTTGCAAATGATGCCCGAACCTCCAAATGGGGCATCAAATGATCTCCAAATCCAAAATGGATTTCGACCCACTTGCTAGAATTTGCTTTTCTTCCATTTCCAACTTCAGATCTTCAAATCCAACTTCAAGAATTACATATGGGAATTTCGTTCTCATTTTGCCCTTTCAAAACGGCATTCTGCCAAGGGATTTCTGGCCCAGGAACTCCAGATTGTCTGTATTGCCCTCTAAATGATGGAATATCTTGCTCCCATGATTATTAAATATGAATTGTGATTGTTGGACTAATCTTGACATACAAGGGTTTGTCGCTGGCCATTTTGTCAGGATCATTATTACTAATTCTCGTATGTTGTGTAGGATTTATGGAATCCGGCCCAGAGACTTCCAATGCTTAAAAAAAGGGAAAAGGAATAGCCAAGCCACCAAGGGGAAAAGAAGATAAAGACTTGATGAAATAAAAGTTCCAAGGGGTCCCTATCTAGTCTAGGATCACTACCCTTTGGAGGGATGTTTCAGATACCAACATCGGTCAAGTCGATGTTGATGAGTTCACGCAAAGGGTCAGAATGAACCCGAAAATGGCAAATGCCAGGTTGATAAAAAGCAGTGGACTTGCTAAGGCTGCAGGTTTCCCACCGGCCCTAGTGGCCCCAGAACTGGTGATGGCATGTGCAAAGGCATACCAGTCTAACACCAAAACAATCGTGGATCATGAGGGGAATATCCTTGCAAATATGTCTCCTTCAGGTATAACTAAGACCTTCCACATTCCAGCCTTTGAGAGCATGGAGGTCCCCACCTTGGAAGACTATCAGGAGGTGTGGGAACAAGACCCGTTGGATTGTAAAAGGCTCATCAATCAATGCTGGTTGAAGGACAAACAAGCTAGTGCTGGGAAGCTCCCTTAGGAGCTCTACTGCAGCGACTTCCATGAAGACTACCATGATCTGGTAACGCTGCTCAGCCGAGTCAGGGGCCTTCCTGGCACGGTTTTCTTTCAAGAATGGATGTTCTACTTCATAGAATAGATTCTCCGAGGTAAGGGTACCACCTTCTATTGGGGTGAAATCATCAGCGACTGCTTCCATGAGCAGATTACCACCATGAAGAAAACTAACAAATTCTTCATGACCTCTTACTTGGTGTATTCCCTCACCAATCGGTGACATTATCAGGGGTTGACTATGATGCCTAGTGATCCATCAGGACCAGAACTCAAACCTTATGACAAGTACCCTTAGTTACAGTTCATGAATTTCAAAACAAACTACTGCAAGGTGAATGACGCGTTCATTGCCCACATAATCCGATCGGTAGGAGGAGATTTTCATAGAAGGATGTTCCACAGTGCCAAGGTCCTCCTCAGACAATACGCTTTCTAGTATATTCAATTCCCAAGGTTCACATGCATCCACGCTGAAGGCTTCTTAGATAAACCAAACAAGCTGCCCCAGTATCCAAATGACCGGATCGTTCTCTTGGAGCTGACTCGGCAGCTGCGACACATTCACAATGTCTTGAGTGACAAGCATCTGGCAGGCCCCGTCTACCCCATGAACCTTGGATAGGGGATGTATAAGGTCCACACTTCCCAGTGCGTAGGATATTCAGAAAGGGAGTTGGCAGAATATAATTTTGAACAATATACAGCAAGGCCATGGATGGATCCCTATGGCCATGTCAAAAAGGCACTGGGGTGCGGATATGCCCACCTCCACAACATTGAGGACTTCTGGGCCAACTGCAGGGACAATCTTGAGGTACAGTTGTGGTATTATATGCGCATGACCGTCATCCATGCACAAAGGGTGAATGTATGCCCGATCCCTGATCAAATTGAGGGTGATGAGGAAGCAATTGTGGATCCAGTTTACGATACAGTTTCCAACCTGTCACTGCCCGCTATCAACTGGGATACTTCGGAGCTTAATGATGTTAGTGTGCTCACCAGGGTCGTCGAAGTCCGAACAAGAGCATGGATCGATGAGAAGGTGGCCCAATTGAAACAACAAGGGGTCGTCCTGACGTACATCGAGCTTGCAAGTGAGCACGTGAGTGAGCCAAGTGGCTCCGAGGGTGGGGAAGCCGCTACTGCAACTGGGGAGACATATTAAGCCCCACCACCTCTGAAGACCAAGAAAAGAAAGGAGGCTAGCCAACAGCTGCCCAAACCAAAAGTCTATGCCCGTAAGTCTTCTGAGTCGGAGCCCTCTAAGAAGAAAAGAAAAACAACAGGAGGCACGAAGACAACGGTGATGCCTAAGGGTTTGCCCCTCGGGATCGCAAGCAAAAGATCTAGCTCGTTTGGATCTCCACCCATTGTAATTACTCCCGCCACCCCGTTGGCCTCAATCCTAGCTTCTGCTTCCTCCCCGCCTGCGGTGGATATCTCCATCCACCTTGCTCAGTCCCCTCCAATATCACAGGTCATTCTCATGGATTCATCATTCGCCGCCACCTCACCTATGACCTCTCCCTCCATGTCTCCTTCCCTTCCTTCCATTTTCGCTGCCATAATGCTAGCCCTAAACCTTCCAAAATCTTTTCTGAAGTATATGCAGAACATGCCTTCTGGGCTTTCGAGGATGCTCACCAATCCAATAGTCCATGCTGCGATAGCTCAGGCTATGGCCTCCACTCCAACGGCATCCCCCTTTACCAAATCACCAAAGATGAAGGCGACCATGCAAATAATAGACGAGCGTGAATGACAAAAGCTCGAGGAAGAGAAGGCATTAGAAGATGAAGAGTTTGAATATCACGAACACCCCTTGTTCAAGCATCGGAAAATTGATAAGGTGGCTTATGAATCTTCAAGTGAGGGCAGTGAGTCCAGTGGGGGCAGTGAGGACCATGATGTTGAATTGATCCGAGAGTCGAATGACCCTGAGCTCAATGCCGAGTGGGGCAAAAAACTCAAGGAAATTGAAGACAAGGAAGCCGAGGACCGGCTTGCACAAGAAGAGGAGATTGTTGCGCCAGAGACAGAAGGTGAAAAATCTCCAACCAAAGAACATGGCAATACTCCGAAGCATGATGAGGAAACTCTCCTCCAAGAGAGTAAACAGATAGAGAGCCCCAGGAAGCATCAAGATACTCTAAACATGGAAGAGGATACTGAAAAGAGGGATTCACCCAAGGAGCAGCAACGTACCGAGTCTCCCACTGGGCATGGAACATTCGAACAAGTTTCTGATGAAGGAAAGGAAGATACGAGAGTAAATGAGAAGGCTCTTGTTGTCAAAACTGTCGAACTCGAAAAGGAGGACAGCGAGACTCAAAGTATATCACCGAGAGAAGAACCTCAAATGCTTGATTGGCTGCAAAGGCAACTCAAGCAAAAGACTCCCACATCAAAAGATCCCGAGGCAAGGCTGGAAGCCATCATGGCCAGAGCATGAGTGAGCACCAGAAAATACAGGAAGCCGAGGGTTAGATCAAAGATAACCATGGATGCCTCAGGATCAAGAGCAGTGCAAATAGCAACACCGATAGTTGGGGAACAAGGCATAACTTATAACGTCTCCACCATCGATATGGGAATAGCCACAAGGGAGCAGAAGGTTGAGCATCTCCAGGAGTCGATCGCCACTATAGTGCACCTTATCCAGCAGGATAAGATCTCCAAGGACGAATTAAAGGAGCAGGTGACCGACCTAACAACTTATATTCAGTAGTGGTCGTCTCCAAATGATCAACCGACGACATCATCGGCCCCGCCTCAGTTGTTGTCCTGAGCTCAAATTGTCAAACTAGAAAAGAGGCAGAACTTGGACAAAACTACGAAAAATTGGTTCTGACAGGTTTTGGACATAGGGAACACAGGTATCAATGTGGCTATCCGTGCAGCAAATAGGTTCCTAGAGGTTCAGAAAACTCTCAAGGACACAAGGCAGATCTGCGAGAAGTTCCCAAGGAAGTACAATGTATCCTACCCGAAGATTGAGGCCATTCTTGCTCCGCCGAGTGATATCTGGGAGAAGGACCTTGCCTTCAAGGACGATGACCACTGGCTGGTGGATATCTGGAAATGAGATTATGACCACCGAAAGAGAAGGCTGGAGTAGATTTTGGAGCGGATAGCGCCTGACATTGAATGGGCAAGGGAGTCCAGGGAGGAGTGTACTCAGTACCTCAAACTGATGACGGGATATGAAGTGCCCGCAATTGAGATCAATCCCGAGAACATCAAGCCCCACTTCTTGAAGATTATGGAAGATGGGATGTCCACCGAAATCACCACTGATTTCATGTGTTTTGCAGCCTGAGCCTTCGCTCAATTAGAAGCTTGCAAGGAGAATGATGCTAAGTATGAGGCAGACTGGAAGAAGCTTGGCAGTAATTCTCAGGAATGGAGTTACCAGATCCTGAAATCCGACATCATGGAAGTAGATAAGCTCCAGCTCTTGATCCTGAGTTTCATGGAGTATGCCGCGTTGAAGAAGCGAGAGGGCAACCCAGTCATCGACGAACAATTCCTTGAAGAATAGCTACAGCAGAAGGCAAACCACTAAAAGACAAATTTGCTACAGTGCTATCACTAGATGACAAAATAGGGAAGAGACAAGAAAATATATATAAATGTAATATATTTGGGGGTAGGTGAAACCCTAATGTAAAATGAATCTTGGCCACATAATAGAATCGAATCTTGGCCACTCATTTTGTTTTTTGAAAACTATAAATAGGGCTCTCCTCCTCTCATTTAAGGGAGTTGAGTTGTTGTAAAGGCATGCTGCAGAAATTATAAATAGCAAATACAGTCATTTTTGGTGTATTTTATGGGTTTCTCAAAGTGTTTCATGATTCCTCTCCCTTTTAGTTATAGTTTCACTCTAAGTTACTTTGTTGTTCTAGCATCTTCAATTTAAACTTGGTAGATTTGGTATATTATTTCTGGTTTTGGAGATAGTTGTTGTATGTATGCTTTCCTTGTCCATACTTTTGGTCATTTGCTGAAGGTAGATGGCTGTGCAAAGTTAGTCTGTACTTCGATTCCATTGCTGCTCATTAAACTTTATCTTTGTTCATGTTTCCATAATGAATGAATGATGAATATTTGCAATCCCTAGAAGATAGCACTGATTTCACGATATTGTGAGAATTCTGATTAAGTGAAATCCAGTTTAAGGAAACTATCCATAGCAGGAACCTCCATGATCACTGTTCATCGATAGTTGCAGGTCCAGGAAACATCTTTCTTCCTCGCCCTTTCCTCTTTTTTTTCTTTTTTTTTTAGAAACAACTTGTGCCAAGGTTTGTTGCACATTGTAAAGCCAAATCCAACGAAATGATGGAGTCTAAGACTGCTATTTGAGCCTACAGCAAAGCATATCAATTCCAGACCTTTAAAACTCCATTTATCGACTCAATTCCCCTACAGCTTCAACCACGTAAGGCCGCCCTGTGATTCCAACAAATCACATAAACAACTAAAATATTCCAAGCATCGTCAAGACCTGACATTCGAGAGACCTTGGGATAGTGTTCTGCAATTGTGGAAAATTGTCTTTCAAGAGAGGTGATGCACCTACGCATTACCTGTGTTGTGAAGTACATGAAAATTTCATCAACATGTTCTAGTAGGGTAAAGTATTGATGAAGACTTGTTGGAATGCTTTGCATTCCTCTGAAAGTGAAGTATTGACCTTATAGTTTTGTGGACATATTCATTAATATTCAAAGCATATTATATTTCTATATCAATTGATTTGGTGATTTGCAAGTGTCGTTTTCATATGATAGAGTGGTACGATTGGTTATGAGATGCTCTTTTTCATTAGTTCAATATGTTTCTCTTCTTGTGCGAGTATATGATGATCAATTTCTTCAAGATAAGGTTGTAGAGATATTGTGCATAGTCTAAATTGTTCTCATCTTGGTGCACACAAATATTTTGGTCTCTCCCCAATGGTGTAAAGTTGAGCAGTTGGTAGTTTTGGTGGTGTTGTCATTGTTTGGGTCGATAGGGTTGTTTCCTTCATCTACGATTTTTTCTAATTAATTAATATTGCTTTAGAGGATGTGTTGAGATATTTTTGGTCTTGTTATTTTGTGTGTTAATCCACAACTCATTTTATTTTCATAATGTATATGTTTGGATCCAACCTATGTTGTTTAACATGTTTCATTTTATAGGTCATCTTGGAGCTGACCTAATTGATGTTTTGAGTTGTGTAGTATATTTATAGAAGATACAAATAATTTGTGAAGTGGTTGTGAATGGTGAATTGAAGTTGAGTAGTATGTTGAAGATGAAGTGTGTGAATTATGTGTGATATGATAATTGTGTGAAAAAAGGATTGCAAAATCAACAATGTTGGATGCTTATTTCATAAGCAATTCATGTTCATATTTCTCATTATAATTTTCATGTATCCTGCTTTGAGATGGTGAGCCTCAATAGGTCCTTGTATCTTTCCCTAAGGTTGTGCACCTTAGTTTTCAATTCTATAGGCAATGAGCCTTAAACAACATTGTATTTTTTGTAAGTAGTGAACTTCATATATCATGAGTTCTCTCAACATGTTTTTTCCCTCATTGGGTTTTCCACATAAAAATATTGGTGTCCTTGTGTGGTGCATGTTTTCATTTATGCTCTTTTCAATTAATGTGATGTGATGCTTAATTTGTAAATGGGATATATTAATTTTTAATATATGTTTATTCACCCTCCCCCTTGGCACTATAGTGTGTTCAACATGCATGATATACTACAAAAATGGACAAAACCAATCAATGAAGGCAAGGATAAAATTATATGGGTTGCCTCAAAATATGTTGCAATATAATGCAAAAGAAGGATACAGTGCCTTAGAAATGGATGATTTGATAATTTCACTCCCTTCACATCTCTTATGGCATTAATTTTGTTACCAAAAGAAGGAACCTTCACCTAGATAACCCTCCAAAACAAAGTATTCACAACGGACAATTTTATCAAAATGGGCTATCAAGGACCATCTAGATTTGTCCATACAAAAAAGTGAAGAATATGTAAACCACATTCTAAGTTAGGTTTCCCCTTTACCAAAAGGTGTTGTAGATGGATATGTGCTAAAATTGGTTTGATAAGTGTTTTACCCAATGATTTCCTTAGTTTGTTCAAATCTTGGCCAAGTATAAATAGGAACTCCTTCCTTGCAAGCTTATGGTTAAGTAGTCCCTCAATTATGTCATGGGAAATATGGAAGGAAAGGAACAATTCATTAGTTCAAGAGGAGATGGGGTTATCCTCTTTCCTAAACAAAGTAGAAGTTACCATAGTTGAAGTGGTGAATAGCAGGGTCGTAGGCCAGAATCATCAACACTCCTTTTTAGATTGGGATGCTAATATGAGGAAGTTTTGGTTTGACCTCTACATTTCATCATTGGTTGGGAAGGGAGGGAATAATTCTCTTTCTTTGAGGGATAATTCCACATGGTCACCACCCAAGAAAGGGAAATATAATTTTATATTTGATGGAAAAACTACAGGCAATCAAGATGAATTTGTAGTGAGTTGAATTTTGAGAAATTGGGAGGGTAAAATGGTAGGGAAGCTATCAAAATCTCTACCAAAAGGAATGAATAATGAGGCAAAATTCCAAGTTTTTTTGTGTGGTCTCCAACTATGCCAAGAGCTCAAGATCAAAGATGTAAAAATAGAGGGGGATTCTATGCTTATGGTCAATACAATAAGATCATGAAAAATACAAAATTGTAAGTTGCAAGCTTTCTTTGATATGGAAATAATAGTTCTAAACAACTTTAAAAACTTTTCTATAATGTATATATACAAAGAAGTAAACATGGATGAAAATACTCTAGCTAGAATTGGAGTGGATGACCTAAATAACAAATATTGAAACTGACCCCTAAATAATCATTATAGATAAAATCAATCTTGAGGTAGTAAATGACCTTTAGTTGCAATTGACATCAAGCTCAGCCCTCTTGGCATTGGGAAGGACATGACACAAGTGGTTACATTGGGATGAGATGAATTAAATTCCATAAAAATTCATTAATATTTATTCATGTGATGAAAGCAATCAAGGCCAAGTGAGGGTACTATATATTAGAGTGCAAGGGTGGAGGCTACTCAACAAATAACCAACAATGGACACACCCATTAGGTTTACATGCACTAGAAGGAAAATGACATTCTTAGGAAGAATAATTAATATTATAATGTGATTAGTCTTCAAGGTGGAAGGTAAATTGGCAATAAAGGCTATAAATATGATCCTTGGTCGAGAATTTATGTGCTCTAAGGAGCAGTATAGAGCCAACATGGACATTTTTTTTAGATTTATTGCAGCAATTTTAGATTTGAATGCACCCAAAGGAATGACTCTAGCGATGATGAGTGTGTTGATAAATAACATTTTTGGGGGTGTTGAGGATGTAATAGTGGTTGCTCGATCGGGTCTCGACATCCCTCAACCAAAGAGCATACAAAAATTCTTCATCTCAAGAGTGGCAATCGCATGACACCCCTTTATATTGGATATATTTGGAGTGGTGTTTGCTAGACACGAGATAAGGGTAGAACATGGCTTCAGTTTCTTGAAGTAGTTATTGCTGCTTGAGCCAATCTACGACTAGGATTGGATTGATGAATTTAATGAATTTTTTCAAGCAATTGCACATAGATGAAGTGGAGTAATGAGATGGTATCACCTTTTTTTTCACTATTTACATGTATTTTAATAATATAAGTTAATGTGATATTTTTCTTTTCTATATATATTTGGGAATATTTGAATTTATTTATTTAATTTACTTGTCAATATTAAATTAAAAGTATAAAATTGTGTCACACTTTCAACCAACTTATCAACACAAGTGAATTTAAGTATTTTTAACTAAAAAATAATTTTGGTCAAACATATGATCTCGTAAGATTCATTTTAGCTAAGTTAGATATGTCTACAACTTTTCCAGCTAAAATCATTGGCTAAATGCATGTGTAGCACCATTTTGAGGCCAATTTACCCAAAAAAAGAAAAACTTGATGTTTCAACAACTTTTACTCGTGTAAATATTTTATTTTTAAATATAAAAATATTCTTTTGTAGATCCATAAGTGTAGTTTTTAAATATATATATAAATTTTAATTATTTTTTATTTTTATTTCTATTTTTCTTAAAAGTACATTATCAACACAAAAAACCAAAGGTAAATTCCTCAGAGACCTTTGTTGACTTCCAGTCGATTTCTCTTTGCAATATAGTCTATAAAATCTTTACAAAAGCAATCTAATTGAGGCTACAAAATATCATTCCAAGAATCATTTCAGAAGAACAAGGGGGGGTTTTTCCTGAGTAGAGAAATTGTTGAGGGTGCTCTAGTTGCATATGAGGTGCTTCACTCTATATCTACTCACTCTCTCCCGACCCTAATCATTAAGCTTGATATGATGAAATCTTACGATAGAGTTGACTGGTCTTTTCTAATGGAAATATTAAAAAAGTTCGGCTTCCATTCGAAATGGTGCATATGGGTTTACTCATGCACATCTAGGGAAAAATTCTCAGTTATAGTGAATGGTTCGCCATCGGGTTTTTTCAATTCTACTCAGGGTGTTAGACAAGGAGATCCATTACCTTCTTTCCTTTTTATTACTTAGCAAAATCTCTCAGTAGGGTTGTTTCTAAAGCTCAAACAATGGGCTTTTGGAAGGGTGTGAAAATTCCAAATACTGATATCATCATTACCCACTCTTTGTTTGTGGATGACACAATTTTATTTGGGATAGTTGTTGCAAATGCTAAACAGATTAAATTTGTTTTGGAAAAATATATGCTTGCCTCAAATTAGAATATCAAAGATTTACATTCTAAATACAAGGCTAGAATTGAAGAATAAGATTGTGCAAATTTTAGACTTTCAGTTGGCAGAATTGCCTTGCAAGCACCTAGGTATACCTTTCCTCACAGGGGCAAATAGATGTTCATATTGGAAAAATGTGCTTCAAAGTATTCAAGCCAAGATCTCTAGTTGGAAAGGTCGATGGCTATCTTTGTATGGAAGGATTTTGATGATTAAATTTGTACTTTCAGCCATTCCCAATTATTATATGGTTGTATTGAAGGCTCCTCGAGCTGCCATTATTCAAATTGAAAAGTTGATTGAATCTTTCTTATGGAAAGGGAATTTGGATGGTAAGAAGAAAATCCCTCTTATTTCATTGAAAAACATTTGTTTAGAGAAATTAAAAGGTGGTGTAGGAGTACATAATTCTCTTGCAAGAAATATGGCCTTAGGTGCACTAAACTTGTCTAGCATATGTATTCTAAACCAAGGGGAAAATGGTGTAAAGTCATGCAAGCAAAATACTTGGATTGTGATGCTTCAAACCACATATTTTTTGTCTTGGATCCTCCATCAGGATCAGTAATGTGGAATTTTCTTTTAAGCTACAAAACATTAATTTTGTCATATCTAACGTGGGAAATTCATCATGGAGAGAGAGCCCAATTTGGCAAGACTCATGGAATGGATATTCTCCCTTGGAATCTTTGTAAATTTTCAAGCCATCCCAAGAACAGATAATTCAAAGATTGGGTTCCAAAGTTAAGGATTACATTCGTAAGATAGATGATTGCACAGGTCAAGTTTATTGGAAACAGTTCGAAGACCCTTCACTGTCACGTGATCAACAAAAGGAGTTAAACAATATTTTTTTGAATCATATTGTTTATTTTAAGCAATCTGTTGATAAACATATTTGGGCTCCATCTAAATCTAGTCACTATACAGTTAAGTTAGGATATAAAGTTGCAATGATTATTCGATTTCAATGCTCGCCTCAACGAGCTTTATTCACCTCAACGAGCTTTATCCTTTTTGTTGAAATCCAATGGTTTTTCCAAAAGCTAGAAGTTTCACTTGGTTGACGTTAAAGCATAGGATTTTGACAAGTGACAGGTTGGTTAAACTGAAAATAGATCCTCCTTTTGATTGTGTGTTGTGTGGGGAAATTATAGACTGTGTTGATCACCTATTCTTACATTGTCCTCTTTCTATTAAATGTTGGGATTATGTTAAATTCAAATTGGATTAGGCTACCCCATCTCCTAAATCCTTATGGGAATTGTTTTCAAGTTGGCCAGTCCTCTATAATTCTTGATTATTTTTTTGTATTTGGAAAACCATTCCCTCAAGAATTCTTTGGTGCATCTAGTGAGAACAAAATAAAAGGATTTTTCACAAAGCCTCATCTCCTATTGATCAAGTGTTGCTAACTTTGGAAAAGTCTATTACTAAAACCACAAATGCTTATGTGTCAAAAGCTAAAAATGTAGTTTCCATATTTACAGACTGGGATGCAAAGCAACTTAAGATTTGGCCCAATTTGGTAATTCCATTTAGGGGAAGTCATTATTTTATTCTTTCCAAAATTGATAGATCAAAAGTGGCTCGGATTCCTCAAATGAATGGTTATGTGAAATTAAATTTTGATGGTGCCTCAAGAGGAAATCTGGGAATCTCAAGAGCACAAGTTGTCTTGTGAGATCATCAGGGGAATCTCATTGGGGTGAAATCTATTTGATTGCCATTTGGTATAAATAACCAAGCAGAAGCATGTTCTTTATTGGTTAGCTTACAATTAGCTCACAAATTGCAAATTCAACAATTGCAAATCGAAGGGGATTCTTTGTTGATTATTAATGCTTGTAGGGAAGAATGTTCGTGTAGTTGGCAAGTCAAGTATGTCTTGGATAAAATTTGGATCCTTTTACAATCTTTTGTAAGCTTTCAGATAAATCACATCTATAGGGAAGGGAACCATGTAGCAGATTTGTTAGCCAACTTTGGATGTGATCACTTGCAATCAGAAGAGATAGAATATGGTGTTCGGGAAAATAATTTTCCATGGTAAATTTTGGAGAGGATCAATACAAATAAGGCATCCCATGTATAGCTTTTTGTCAAATTTCTTCTTGGATCCAAAATCATTTTTTCCAGCAGCTACTACGAAGCATCAGTATTTGTGTCTTATGCACAAAACACTTACTCATACATGTGGGGCCATTATAGCCTAAAGCGGCCATACCTTCCAAGGCTTTTATTTCCTAATGTTTGTGTTTTTGCAAGTACCATTTGCAGTTCTCTCTCTATGCCATGTCATCTAACTAGAGATGATTGGGTCACCTTTTTCATCATATTAAGTAAGCCACTGACGATGACTCTTCCAGTCATTAGCTAAGCATAATGTGTATGTTCAATGGGCAGATTATTATTTCATGTCATCTAAAATGGAGTTTTCAGCTTCATCATCATATAAAGCAAGGATCTGACAGTGTCTCTTCCATGTAATCCTTTAGTTCTTGAGGCTGCAACTTGTGCAAAGTTTAATGGGATTGCAAACACCTAGCCTTCATGTGGTTTCTACGGGAACATAACTAGTTAACACACAGGTACAAATCATGGTTGGCTTGGTTTTGTTTTACTAGGCTTGGTTTTGAAGAAGAAATTTTGCATCCGCCAGATCCAAAACTACTTTTCCCCTCGTAGTTGTTGTCTATATTTCTCTCCAATGTCATGGATCTTCTTCAATCTTTTGACTTGTTGCAGCGTGTGGTGAAAGAAGCGGTTCAACTTAATTTCCTCAAACATGGTGAGCTTCTACAATGTGTTACAACTAGCTTTTGTAATGTATATCTAGCATTTAGTATGTAAGTAGTTGCAGGTTCTATCTTCTGAGATGTAAAGAAAATTCAATGAAAAGTCTTATTATAGATAAATTTTAGCTTACAAAGCTATTTTTTGTAATCCTTGTTAGCACTATAATTATGGTTGTATATGTAATTATCTTCTACTTTATAATAAATATAATTTAGGCTTTAGTCTTTTACTAAAAAAAAATTAAAACTTATTTTTTTTAATTGAAAAAAATGTGATGCATTAGATACAAGAATCTATATCAAGATGATATAAAAAAAATTATTTAGATAAATAGTTAATATGAAAGTTGATTCAAATGGAGACAACTATGTTTTAATACACACATTTTCATATTTATTTAAAAATATATATTTATCAAAATTGGAAAAGAAATATATCCATGCATTAAAGTTTCAAGTTATAAATATACAAAAAAAAAAAATGAAAGAAAAAAAATTACTATATAAAGATTGACATTTCATGTAACTTCATTTTTTCTTCGCATTTTATCAACAATTAAATTATAATGTCAATTTATAAAAAATTATATTTAGATATGTTTTCAATTGTTTCAAAAAAATACAAACATAAAATATACTAAAAAAATACATATTCTATTAGTTTGCATAATTTCAAAATTCATGTCACTTTTTAGTAACTCAAGTTTAAAAGTTGGATTAGTATTGGGCATTTCCTTTATAAAAATGTGACCCATCTTTGTATTTTTACCCACCTCTTTTTTCCATTTTCAAACAACCTTTTAAATGTTACCATGCATATGTTTTAGGAGCTAATAGATACTTTATTGAAAGGAGTGTAATGTGACAATAGTAAAGAAAATTTCTTGAGATGTGAGATATGTTTCAAGTTTCTTAGAGTGCACATTATGCTTTTGAGTATTAATTTATTTTCTTGATCTAAAAGTATAGAGTAAGTCAACAATGACACCATATTCATATTGGCCTTTTCCCATCAAAAATTTCAATTAGATATTTAATTAGTGGTCAATATTAATTATTATACCATTCAAAAGTTTTATAATGTGTTTCATTTTCATAATCTCTAAATTTATTTAGGAATTCTCATTGGAGATGGGTGTGATAACTACAAAAAAAATGTTAAGTCAAAACATATGAAGACTATAAATAAGTAGGGGAATAAAATGTCATTCAAATAAGTACTTAGAAGATATGATTAAAAGAGACCTACTATTTTAATAAGAATTGTGTATGAGTTTAAAAATATATATATTATTAACAAATATGAATTAAGATTTTATTGCAACAGATACAATAAGATAAGTTTATCAAGTGAATCTCACAAAATTTTAAAAAGAATGCATAACCTTTTCTCTAAATGAACTACAGAATACTTTCTCTAATGACTTCCTCCCTCAAAGAAGTGGGTATTCCTCTCCTCTCTTTCTCATGAATTACCTGACCTCCTCCATTGAGTAATGAGTTGTTTCTTTCCTGGGTAAGGGAGTCATTCATCCCTTGAGTAAGTTCCTGTACCTACAATTTTTACCCTCCATTAATATTGTATTCTTGAGAGGAAGTTGTGATCCAACGTTTACTAAGTTATTGTCCATGAAGCCAACTTCTGATGCTATGGTACCTCGGACATCTACTGTACATCTACCAGGGTCCCTCCCTACCAAACTTTGACCACTGTTTTTGAATTATGTCTTCCGTATGACCGTTTCTGTGAATTTTCCACCTAATCTTTAGTCGCCCTTCACACTTATTATGATGCAAACACTGTTTCATACACGAATCTCTGTCAGATGCAGATAATGATGTGATCATCTTTATATTTGTAAAGAAGAATAAACTTTTCAGTTAAACCAGCTTGGATTGATTAGATTTAAAGAGAATGGTAGTTGTGGGTTAATATATTTTGAAATTAAATATTTTATGAAAATAAATGTAATAGATAGTGGTATTTAGTTTTGATTAAAGAATGAGGGTTGTTTAATGAAGATTTTGAATATGAAAGTTTTTAGTTTGACAAAAGTTATCTTTTTGTAAGTGAAATGTTTCAGACCATGTGTTTGAATCTTTGTTCTATTTTAAACCGAGTTTATAGGTCTAGGTCTATTTTGTCATTGTGGATTTGTTATTTGTACATAGATTTGATCTTACTTAGTGTGTACTTTGCTCTATAGTTCACCTAAGTGATCCATACTTGCTTTGCTCTTTTTTGAGATTCGACATGAAGTGTTCAGAAATATTTTGGAAGGGTTGTTATGTTCTAAGCAGACATGTTCACCTAGATCCACCTAAAAAATGTATGTAAAAATTTGGAGATAGTAGACAAATACCTTAGGATGATGCTTGTAGATTCATTACTCCTTGGATGCTTCTAGTATGATAGAGGATGGTCAATATGAGAGGATGTGAAACTAGTACAAATGAATGTTTTTAATTACAAGAATCTAATATCAAATTATTTTGTTAACATATATTTAGTTGACGAGCTGGGCAAACAACATACAAATGGGAAACAATCAATTAGAGTTTGAATTTGAATTTTGAAAAGAAAGGGATTAAGTTTGTGATTGTAGGTTGACTTTGTGATTACAAAAATGATCTTAGGAGGCAGACAATTAAGTTTAGGTGGATAACATACAATTTGACATATGTGTATGGATAAGTGTAATAAATAGACAATTTGAAAGAATACATCAAAGTATGGACAAATATGGATGATATGCAAGAAAAATGTATGATTATATATAACAGTAAAAATTAAAAATATACACATATGTATAACAATATTTTTTCAAAATAAAATAAAAATGTATAATTTTCACTATTAGAATATCATATACTTTATAAACTTACTCAACTCATAAAGTAAAAGAATCTTCAATTATATCAAAACACAAACAAAATCCAAAAACCAAATAAAATAAAAATAATTAAATAAATATACATATTATCAATTTAATTATAATATTATACTATTTAAAATAATTTTTTAATTGAAGTACTAGTAATAATTAAATATTTATAATTTTAAGTTATTATATTACTATTAATGATTGATTGAGGGAATTAGCTTAGAATTGAGGGCTCCATGTGCACTTTTACCATATCAATGAACGGTTCCAGTCTTCTTTTTGACCAAGGCCTATTCTACTTAATGAAAATGAGGCTCATTCGATTACAGAAAATGCAATGTTAAAAGAGTGTTGGTATAATTTTTATTATGATGCATATGGAATATTGGTATTAACTGATTTATTAATGAAGGTTAAATAATTTCAGTGTTTTTAAAGTAAAAAGGTTCAATTTTCAATATAGGGGTTGGAATTTTGAATTAGATTGAAATTGATTGATTAAAAAAATCAATAAAAATGAAGTCTTATGAAAAAAATATTGATGAAAAAAAAAATATATTGATGAAAAAAAAAAATATTGATGAAATTATATGATTAAGTCTTGTTTGTTGAGAGCAAAGTTCTCAAAACTGACATAACATAAAATCTTGTTAAAAAAAGGGAGTAACTATTCACTATACAAAATGTACCCACTAGCCACCAAATACACATAGGTAATCCAATCACACTTAGAAAATACTATCAATTAGCATATATATATTAGGATATATATTATCAATTAGCATATATATATTAGGATATATGTTAGCATTAACATCAATCAATCTTACTCCATAGACAATAATAATACTCAATACAGCTGCTTACATTTATTTAAAAGTAAACAATACTTTTTCAGTTATCCAAATTAACAAATATAACAAAAAAATTAAAGAATCTCCTTCATGTTCTATTATTTTTAAAAGAACTAATTCTAGAAATATAAATATGGAACACTAAATCTTCAATGGAAACTGTTATTCTTAACTATAAATTATTCAATAGTTCAAGATAAATTTTGACAAAAAAATAATAGAACAATTACTATCATTTTATTTATTTAAATAAAATTGATCAAAATAATAAACACAATAATTTTTTATAATAGATCATAAAATATGATCTAAAATATTAACACAAAACACAAAATTTTTGGCCAACAACATTCAAATTTGGTCAATTATCCAAATGCATAAATGTCATCTGTTAATTGAAAACGAAATCAAATCCCAAATCTTGTCTATGAGAATCAAAAGCCTTTTGGTTCAGCTAAAACTGGCTGACCATTTAGACTAAGTAAAAAGAGCATAGCAGACTGAAAAAAATGGCTATGACTGACCTTGAAAGCATTGGGGATTAGTGGCCTGCTTGACAATGACAATGTCATCTGGCAAAACAGGGTATACAAAAATTAAGCTTCCGTTAAAAAAATCAATCGACAGTAAAATAAAATCCATCTAGGTAACCAAGTAAATAGGCCTTGCTAGAGGCTTTCTGTTATAAGTGTGATGATTGAGAGACATGTAGGGGATTCCCGCGTCGCCTGTGAATAGGGCAGCTAGCGGGTTGGAGGCGGCGGTGGTCCGAGCAGAGCGGCAGTAAGAGGGGCCACCTCCGCTACGAACGTCATTTAAGTAGAGTGGCCCAGAAGCAGCAGGCTTGCAACGGGATTTGAACCCGGGATGTTGGGGCGTCAAGATGCCTGGCGAGCCCTGGCTCTTGTGATTTTTCTTCTGTGCTTTTCTCCAAAGCCCTAAAAGGGAGCTCTTCCACGATCGCCGATTTGTCTTCAGAGATTGATCCTCCGCCGAAGCTCTGAAATGCCCCGGAAAACACGAAATGTCGGCCAGTAAGTCCTGCCCGCGGGGCGTTCTATCCGTAGAAGGGATTAGATCTTGCTGCCCCTTCTGAGCTTCTGCCAGTACCTGAAACATACATATATCAAAAGCACATTTAATCGAAGTGTTTAGTTATTAAAGTCCACCGATACGGCACTGTATAAAAGATATAATTCTAAAATATAGAGTAACAGTAATAAGCAGATCTGGAAATTTTGTTTCAGAGAGAAAAACAGTATTAAAGAACAGAGAGGAGCAGATACCGGTACAGTAGTTGCACAGCCTTCAAATAGTAGGACAGTGCCTAAAACTTTTTGATATTAAATTATATATAAATATTACCGCGCAGGCTATTATTCTTTACTTTTCTTTTCTTTTTTTGCAAAGATTTTTCTTTGAGATCCTGGTTAAACAACAGGATCTGTACAGTTACTGAAGGCCGTAAGAAAATAATTAACATTTTTTAATGCCTCCAATGATCTGGTAACCCTCCCAGGCTCCCACCAGAAGTTCCTGAAATGGAGGTCACCTATTAAAAAGACCAAAGCTATCCAGTTTAATCCATAAATTATACCACATAGTATCTAATAATAAGCTCAGTACATTGTTCTTGATACTTCTATCATGTATGCCAAACAAGATTAAATACTTATGAGCGTTTTAGTACCATATGAGCTCTGTTTCGCCCATGAAAGAGGTTACACTAAGATGAAGTTTGAAGCTAAGTAGCATCTGAGCTATACTTTTAAATGATGAATTTATCAAAGATTAATGGCCTAAAATTAACAATTAGCAATATGTGATGACATGGCTGAAACTTGAAAAAATAGAAATATGAAATGATTAACCTGCAATTAGCAACATGTGAAAACATAGCTGAAACTTGAAAGCCCGGCCAAGCAAATACGGACTTGGGTTCAGAAAGAAACGTGGCCATTAAAACTAAGTACCTAACTCAAAGTGTTTACTCCCTCTCCCTACCTGTCAAGTGTTTACACCTATCTTTTGGTTACTTTTACAGATCGATCATCTAATTAACAAACAAACTTTCTTTGACGAAGAAAAAAAATAAAATATGAATGAAGATGGCAATGATGGATGGGAATTTATGATGTCATTCCAAAATCTGTTGATGTATGAGACAGAACTCCTAACTCCTCCAACTACTTTCTGCTTTTTGTTCTACCCTGTTTGAACTTTTTAAGAGTGCGATTTTTCCCACACCTTTCTTAAATAAGTAAAATATTATCTTTCAATTAATAGTACACTTTCATTAAAGCAAAATGAAACTTAAAACAGATGAACATAATGTGATCTGAAACACTTTGATACAAAAATCTACCAGAAGCCCTGTATTGTTACAAATTTTTATCTTCACACAAACATTCACTAAATTTCTGAGACATCTAAAACTAAAACGTTTTTCCATCAAGTTCAAGTCGACAAAATTCACAGATCCCCTGCTCACTGAGAATGCGACAACGAAGAGCAAGCCTAAAGCTACCTTAAACAACAGAAAAACATTACTATCAAATGCACACAAAGAGTATCGTTCACCGAACCTTAGCATAGTCCATTTCTGGCCCGAGGCAAAAATGGTCGAACTCGAAATCTACAGGCATGGGGAATATCGGAGCCGCAGTTTTGGCTGTCATTTTAAATCGCTTGCTTCTTCCGCTCAGAGCTCGGCTACCTACAGCTGCTCCACTTTCAGAGCCAAGTGCGCTGCAGATAAGAGCATTAGCGGAACTGCAACAATAATAATAAGAGGAGCGTGAAGGCCGTCCACTGCAAGTTTTCCTTTTCAGTCGCTGCAGCCTTGGAGGACTAAAGAACTCTAAATTAAGCAAGGTATGAAAAGTAGCGCGGCGTGTACGAGCACTCGAGCAGCTCACGCGGATCGAACTGCCTAAATCATGATGTCCATCAGGCATTCAATGTAACCGTTGTGAGACGGAGCGGGATAAGATGAAAACTAGGCCGTTAAAGGTCCGAAACCTATAATTTTCTCTCCATTTTCATGGGTTTCTGGCCCCTATTCTAACTGTTGGTAGCTAAGTACTGTGGACCTCCATCAACGGTCGAATCGAGTAGCTTTTACCTCTTCCGAGACGGAGATGAAAGTTTTGTCCTCATCCGTCCGCCTTTTAACAGCTAATTTGGTCGGTCAGACAATTTTTAAGGTGCTCAGTCAAGACTTTGGGAACGATATTGGAATTTCCGTTACGCTATTGGACTGTTTGCATTAATGGTGGCCCGGACAGTTTATTGTCCAGTCAAGTTTTGTTACTTTGAAACAGAAAATTGGATACTTTTCCTTAATACTTTTTCTTTGTAAATTTGTAATATTCGCTCTAATGCTTTTCACGTTGAAGGTCCTTTGTACTATTTGTTTAGATGTGTATATTTAATAAATTTCTAATTTGAAATGGCAAAAACTAAAAACTAAAAAATATATCATTCTTTATCTATGTATTTTTTTGAATTTTATATGGTTGTTTGGTTTGTGGCCTTCACATGTAAATTTGTGTACTTTCCACCTACCTTATGACAATTAAATAAGTTTGCTTTTCAATTTTCAAATTCCATATGCCCCGTTGTTTGACTTGTCTTTTTCAATCAATTCAATTCACAAATTTTGTTTCTTTATAATTGTTAATTTAATTTTAAAATGGGTAACTTTCAAATTTTAGTTGTTTAAATTATGGGTAACTTAACTTTTGGTTGTTCAAATTAATTAAAAAATATGAATGAAGGAAAGAAAAAAAATGTTATGTGATAAGTAAGAGGTATTTTCCACATCATGTTAAATTGTGATATTGCTATCAGGATTCAACCGTGTAGTTTTTGAGTCAAACTCATTGACCC
This sequence comes from Sequoiadendron giganteum, assembly GCA_007115665.2. Taxonomy (NCBI): domain Eukaryota; kingdom Viridiplantae; phylum Streptophyta; class Pinopsida; order Cupressales; family Cupressaceae; genus Sequoiadendron; species Sequoiadendron giganteum. Next base: position 75,758,816 of record CM021103.1, on the reverse strand, counting down.
ATGTTTTATGAGTAGTGGTTCACAAGAACCCATCTCTCATGATAATGAATGGTCCACTTAGCACTCATTGCATCTAGGTGATGCTCGCAAAGGTGAAGCACTGGGCCTTCCTGAGAGGTTTTGCAAATGGGGTTGCAAGCTAAGTGGGCTTAACCTTGGGAAAACTCCTTGGTTAAGCACGCTTGAGTTAGAGTAGTACTAGGATGGTTAAGCGTGCTTGAGCTGGAAAACTCATTGCACTTAGAATGTTATGTTTTTTTTATTTGACATTTATAAATAATGTACGGATAAAAATGTTCATTTGGAAGAGTCGAATAATCTATTCATGTAAACCACTCAATTATCTTGGCTTGTCTTTCTTACATTGCATGATCTAAAAAAAGAAATAAGAGGCTCAACCTTCCATTGAATCTAATGAAAATGTCGAATTAGCTTCAAAACGTTGTCATTCTTGAACATAGTAGGCTTAGAGACATTAGATTTCCATAGTCCATTATGATAAGAGTGTTTTTTTCTAGATTTAATTGTGTGCAATTTATTTGCATCAATGTTTCATATCAGACTTTGTGATTCATCATTAAGATGAAACATGGTAGGCTTGATGAATGTGGTCAAAAGGCAATGCAAGAAGTTGAGGAAATACATGTTCCTAACTTCTTCCTTTGTTCAATCTTGAAGGAGGGGTTGCTTTAGATTTCTTAGCCGATCAAATTACTATTTTAACATGTTCACCCTAATTTAATCAATACAAAGGTATGCAATTTAAAAGCTCATTTATTTTAATATTTGACTAAAAAGATGTTATGATTTTTAGGTGGTTGTGCCAATTTAAGTGCAATAGAAGTTAGTTTCATGGGGATTGAATTTTTATGTTGTTTTTTACCAATATGTTGAATCAACTAACTCCAAAAAAATTCTTCAAGACTCATTAAGAGCTAGCAATAGAATTTAGTTTCATGTTGATATGGATAGGGACAAGTAGGATTACTTACCTCTTGCCCACAAATTGAATACTCTACTTAAACATCATTTGGTTCAATATGCAAATAGTCAATAGAAATTTTACACCTTATCCACACCAAAAAGGTAAATAGTTGTCCTATTTTTGTTAGGATTGAGTTGCCATCAACCTTGTAAATCCTATGCATTTAATTATCCATAATATTGATTATAAATGCACTCATAAGGGATGAGTGATTCATCATAATTGTAATTATTTTTTATTGTTATGACAATTAATTATTTACTAGGGGTTAGCAATTGATTATTTACTAGCATGAAGTTACTATTTACTAGACAAGCATCTTAAAGGTTATGGAGAATCTAGGTATCCAGCTTCTAGGAGGTTTATATGGCACTTAGCATGGTCATTATTAATTCCATAACACCTTGTACATGAAGATGGAAGACACCTTGGGAATATGGAAAAACTAAGTGTCCTTTTTTGAGAGGTTAGTAAGTTTGTTGCAACATGGTATGGACTATGTTAAGAGTGCTTGGATATTTCCAAGGCAGGGGCATTGGGATTTGTAACCACCTTTGGTGCAATTCAAATTTTGTGGGCCTTAGCAGACCAACGAAATTTGAATCTAATACAAAATTAATCACAAGTTTTCATTTAGTAATCACACCAATTCAAAATTTCACAATCAAATTTATTTGCAACTCTAATTTATTTTTGTGAACAAGTCTCCAAGGTATACATTGAACTGTAACTACATATTCATATTTTAAAATGTGTATTCCTTTGTTTGTGCATTCTTAACTCTGCATTTGGTTCCAACTTTTCTTCTTTCATCAATTTTTTATTTCCATTACTCCTACACAATCCTCCTATATTCCTTTCATGTGACCTTCTCTCTTTTCCAATGCCTTGTCTACCTACCCACGTAACTATATGTTTCCTCTCTCTCTTCCCTCTATTTCACACCCCTTTTACCTTCCATCTACGTGCTTATTTTTTGTGAGATTCTTTTCTACTTTTCTTAGTCTCGTCAATCTCCTCATCACCCCACATGGCCAACTTACTCTTCCTTATGTTGTGCACCCTTCATTCTCAACTTTTGCATGCCTTCCCTCTTATCTTGTGTGGTCTCTGTCTCTGTGGCATGATGTTCTCTTTCCACCTTATGTTGCAACCTCCTTTTCTTTCCACATATGTGACTCCTTCACTCTTGCCTGAGGCACAACCTCATCCTCTTCTCCCTTGGGTTGTGTATCTCTTCCATCACTTATAGCCTTCTCTATGTCATGCCCCTTATTCCTTTCTATTTTCTTCTCCTTAGCATTGACTCTTCATAACTATTTTTTGTGTTCCTCTTGAATCTACCCTCCCTACTTTCCCCATGTTAATTTGTTTTAACTTTTCTTTATGGTTTTCAATGACCATTCCTCTCCCATGTGACCCTTAATATCCTTTTCCAAATTTTATCCTTGATGCCACAGCCTTTTGGTTATTTCTGCACAAATTTTGAATAGTTTAAAATGGTAATTGAGGTTTCCATTTTATTTTCTCTTTTGAATGTCAATGAGTTCCCATATCCATCTATTGTCTATTCATCAGAATAACAAATAACTTCATTGAAGTCAATTGATCGAGAAAATAAAATAGGAATAGATTACATCACTGAGATAAAGAATAGTAATTTATTCATTGTAACAATTGATCTTCTGAAACCAACATAAATTCTTAACAATGAAAATTGAACTTGAATTATAAAATCACAATATGACATTTTGTCAGTCAATGACAACAATGTCACCCAATCTCTACCAAAACTTGTCATTGAAACCAGGATTAAATTGGACTCAAGAAATCGACCACCAACTCAAAATGCACAACAAACACAAAACAAAATGAAAATAATTGTTTTGACAATGTTGATTGTTGTTCGCTCGGGATGCTCCTACATTAGACACGTCGGGTAGGAAAAAATTTGTGAGTAGAACTCACAAAATGGAGTTGAGTAGTGGAACTACTCTTTTAGGTTGAATGCAACCTACATTGTTCTTCATCACTAAATCTTATGCACATATTTAGTTCTTCTTCCTCTTCTCTAGCATCTCATCAGAACAAGCTTCACACTCCTCCAACAACTTTGTACTCCATTCTTCTCTCCTCTTGTGTACTTACATCCACCACATACCATCCTCCTCCTCCAATGATTCTCTCTATTCCTTTCATCCTTCATGGGATCCAACCCACCATCATCAACTAGCCACCTCCACCAAACAATCTCAGTATTATTCTCCTCTTTCATGGGTTTTGACCCACCAAAATTTGACCACCACCACCAAATTCCATTATCATACATATCAACACCTACAACATACACACATAAATCTGCCTCTACAACTTCATGGAAATCAACAATTTCCATATGTTCTTCTCCATGCTCCTCAACCCTCAACATTACAAATGAATACAAAACATATCATCACAAAATGCATACATATTTGCCTCCTCTTTCTTCGTTGTAATGTGTCTATGATCTTTAGCTGCAACCTTCATTTCATCCTTCGTTATCAGGCTTTTATCTACCCCATCTACTCTCATCATATCTTCATATCTTCAACCATTGTACCAAATCTCCCAACTGTAACATCTTCAACAACTTCTTCACACAAACATGTTGCATACAAATTTGCATCCTCTCGTTCATCTGTCATTTTTCCTTCAAATAAAATATCTAACTTCCTCATCTCCTCTTTTAATAGGAGATATTTGTCACCTTCACCTACTTCTTCATCAAATATAGGACCCTCAAAGTCCATCATCTCAGCTTCTACTACAACCTCTTTCTTCTTGTTCTCCATGCCTTTTAATAGACATGTTCTTGCTGCAAACTCAATGTTTTCTTCTTCAGTTACATCTATAGGGGCTACTATCGCATCTTTCTTCTTCCATCTTGGGCTACAACACTCGTTTTTCTATTGTCCACTTTCAAGAGAACATTCTTCTTCCCAATTCTTTGTTCCAATCTTCTCTCATCTTCTCCAATATTCCTTTCCAATACATTTAATCGGGTATGGAACTTTCCCAATTCTTTATGGAGTATATTTCCCATCTCTTCACGAAACTTTTTATTTTCCACTTCTTCCCAATATTGTTCCCAAAACAAAATTATCATGGGTTTGAGGAGCTAGGAATGTGATAACAAGGTAAAATCAATTGAAATATAATAAAAAGCATTCAAACACAAAGATTATACCTCAATTCCCTTCTCCATGGATTGAGCTCAAGTATGCACCCAAATTACTTGAAGATGGGTGATCCCACAATACTGGTTTACAATTCCCTTCATGAAGAAAATTATAAAAAGCATTCCAAAGAAAAAAACTTTGGGTTTTTAGGGGTTTTCTCAAAAGGCGGGGAGGTTGCATGAACCCAAAGGGGTTCGCTCAACCCTCCTTCAAGCAAACCCCTTTGTGATGTCATCCCCTTTTTGGCACATTTTTTTAATGAAAACAAAGAAAAATTGCAAAAAAGGGGGTTCGAGTGAACCCCCCTTCGCTCGAAGGGGTCCAGGGGGGTTTGCTCGAACCCCCTTTTTCTCCCTTCTCCCTCTCCTTTAGCAATTTTCTGCAAAAAAAATCCTTTCCAAGCTTGGGTTGAAGATGAAAATGGAATCAACTTCACAAACCCAACTGGATTATGGTAGTCCTTAGAATGAGCTATCAATCAAATATAAATTTAATATATTTTGGTTTTATTATGTATTTATTAGTTTAATTAAACATAGGTTTTTCACTGAAAATCAAGCTCTTTGTTTTCCACATGTGGAAAAATAGTAGATTATCAAAAATAAATGAAAAATGTCTATGCACTAGACATTGATATCCTTGATCCAACAAAAAAAAATTGATACATACAAAAAAGGTTGTGTTAGCAAGTAAACCTATGTCTAAATTGTAATTGGTTTGACTTCAAAACTTAATTAAGAAAAAATATTCAATAAAACATTGTGAAACCAATTGCATGCACTAGATATCGTAGTTACGAATCAAAATTCAAAAAAAAAAAAACTATCCTTCATAGAAAAAAAGTTATGTGTTAGCAAGTACACAACACTATTTAAAAATGGTGTTTATTGTTAAAAAATAGTTTTTGAAGGAGATGGAAAAAGAAATACAATTTGATTCCAAATTTTTTTAAAAATATATATTTAGAATCTACAGACAAAATGTCACAAATCACTAGTTTGCATCATCTTCAAATTCTTCATGGTTTAGTAGCTATAGGTGCTTGAAAGTGAAGATTTAGTTAAAAAATCAGTTCAATGTCATGTTTGGCCAAAATGTGTAAACCACTATTGTGGGATTACCCAGATTTGCTCTAAATGATTGATTGTGGATTTCTCTCAAGTTCAAATTCTAGCATAAAATGGCTATGATGATTGTAGATGATCAAATGTGAAGGCAAGGCCTTAATTTATAGATTTTTGGTGAGTGAAATGGAGGGTCAAGATTGAATGTGAAATGGAGAGCTAGGATTGAATGAGATGGCAAGGCTTAGCCTTGTGACAAGTGTCACAAGGTGGAGGCGTGCGAAGGTGACATGTGTCATGGGAAGAGGGCAAGGTGTTCTCACAAATGTGTGAGCACACATTGGGAAGAACAAGGAAATGACAAGTGGATGACAAGG
>CM021103.1:75680951-75753072 GCA_007115665.2 Sequoiadendron giganteum | reverse complement strand
AGTTGATAGTGACGTGTGCATGCAATACTTGTCACACGTTCCCAAGTTTGGGGGAGTGGGGAGAATTTAAAATTAGGAAACATGTTAATGATGGTTAGGTTATGGATTAATTAACTTAATTTAGGATTAGGATATGAGTTAAGTTAACTAACCATGGGTTCACTAACTTAATAGGGATTAAAAGCTGGAGAAAGGGATAATTATGATTAGGATGTAGATTAATTTAATTAATCATGGACTAATTAACTTAACCAGGATTAGGGGACTTAGAGGAATGTGCAAAAGGTTACATTAATTATATAGTTCAATATTTAATTAATTGGAGAGAACTTTAGGATAATTAATTAAATGTGTCATTTAATCAATTATAAGGTGGGGTGTAGTAATTAATTAAATAATATGATATTTAATTAATTATAGGAAGAAAGTGAGATAATTAATCAAAATATTTAACTAATTATAGGCTAAGGTGGATTAATTAATTAAATAATAATAATATTTAATTAATTGGGAGGAAACCAAGATAATTAATTAAATTTAGAATTTTAATTAATTAAGGGTATAAGTTTAGAATTGGGGTGTCTACATGGTCTCCTCATAACCCATCTCATCTTCTTCCTCTTTGTCAATTCTCTTAGAGACTCACTCATCCCCATCTCACATCTCGAGCTCGACATCTTCACGACTTCTTCACCATGCTTCCTCTATAGGTTGCCTCACAATCAACGCTCTACTTATATACTCAAAACTCTTCTAACTTCACTCTCCACTCATGGATCCTGGCATAGGCTACCTCACATTTGACAATCTTTTATACACTCAAAACCCCTCACTCTAATACCATTTGGCACTGTTCAAATTCCTTGGGCCTTATCAAACCAATGAAATTTGAAGACAATACAAAATTAATCGCACATTTTCATTTACTAATCACACCAATTCAAAATTTCACAATCAAATTTATTTCTATGAACAAGCCTCCAAAGTATATATTGAACTATAACTACATATTCACAATTTAAAATGCATATTCCTCTGTTTGTGCATCCTTAACTCTACATTTGGTTCCAACTTTTCTTCTTTCATCATTTTTTATTTTCATTACTCTTACGCAATCCTCCTATATTCCTTGCATGTGACCTCCTCTCTTTTCCAGTGCCTTGTCTACCTACCCACGTAGCTATATTTTCCCTCTCTCTTCTCCCTTTGTTTCACACCCCTTTTACCTTCCATTTACATGCTTATTTCTTGTGAGATTCATTTCTACTTTGCTTAGTATCCTCAATATCCTTATCAGCCCACACAACCAACTTACTCTTCCTTATGTTGTGCACCCTTCATTCTCAACTTTTGTGTGTCTTCCCTCTTGTCTTGTGTGGTCTATGTTTGAAATATCCCCCAATAATTTTTTCCAATTTTGAACACAACACTTCACCTATTAGCGTTAGCAAATCCAATAAACCAGATGAAAGTAACCCTTCACTTTTTGATCACCTAGATCTCGATGAGGGCAAGGTGAGAGCATATGGTAGATAAGGGATCGTTAGATGAAACTAAACTGAAAGATGAATTACACTATGTAGACGACTTTGTCGATCAGCTATGAATGCAATGCAACTTGACCACTTATTCAACGAGAGTGTAATACAAAGTGTATAAAGTAAATATTTGGGCGGCTAGCCAACCCCTTCCACTTTTCAACAGGCAGTATAAGAAAGTAAATACTGAAAGTAATAGACGGTGAGGCATGTCTCTTCCACCAATCGGTGGGAATGAAAGTGCTTATGCAAGAAAGTAAATAAGGTGATGAGGCCAGCCCTCTTCCAATAATAGTGGGAATACAAAAGTGAATGTAGAAATAATGACTAATTAGTGCTACTGATTTCAATCTTACAATATGTGAAGCAATCTACAAGTACAATGATATCTAGATATCCAACGCTCTCCAAAATGATAGAAAAAGATCTCCAAACCTAAACAAGCTATCTAACATATGAAAAATAGCAAAAAGGAGGAAAATACCAAGTCTGATATAAGATGGCAACGATCAGAAAATCAGACCAACAATGCCCTAGATCACCAAAATGATCACAGCTATGTCGATACTCCTCTGAATGACATGAAATAAGATGCAAATGAAGCATGGAGGTGAGGTGACCAAGTACCAACCAAGAAATGACACTAATCAACTCTCAAACATTCTACATGTTTCCCAATGTTGTTGTAACAAGAAGGTATGGCCTCCAAGGTAGGGCAACCAACAAGATAAAATCACACACTTCATCAAAAATCACCCAAACTTGTAGAAAGGGGCCCCTCGCATAGAGGAAGAGAATGGGTCAATACCCATAACCACAAAAAAATCATGCAAGGTGCTACGAACAAAAAGGTGTTTCCAGCCAAGCCAAACCAGCAACTCAAAAACTCAGAAAACTTCATGAATCTTCATCTCAATAGGATCAATCTGCTCTTTAGCGTAAAGAGCAATCACAAAATTAGCTAGGTGCTATCTTGCAAGCTAGGAACCAAGTGTGTTAAGAGGTATGCATTCCTTGAAATGGGTTTGAAATAATTTTAGTAGCACTTTGTTATAATTTTCATGGATCCATCAATGAAGCCCAACACTCTTATTTATAATCTTCTCCACAAATTCAAACTACTTTTCCATCCAATTAGGGTGCCCAAACTAAAATTCAAATTCACTCTTTCTCAAATTTCATTTGAGTTTCATTAGCCTCCTTTACAAGGTCATCCAAGGCATTAGAGAAATAATACTTTATCAAAAGAAAATATAACATGAGATGGGTGTCCAAATTAATTTAAGTGAAAAAACCTTATAAAAGTTATTTTTTTAATAAAATCAACTTATCTCTCCAAGCTAGGTGTCCACTATGCCTTAACAAAAATATTTCTTAAAATAATAATTCACCCAAAGTACCAAATTTACCAGAATAAGATCTGAGAGTGCGGGAAACTAATTGCTCCATCTGACTTGCCTGAAGTAGCCTCTGAATTGGCCTATTGAAACCTTGCTAAGAATAGCACTACTAAAATTAGCAAGTGCCAAAAATACTGAAATGCGTCGGAAATGCTGATATGCATCGGAAACCCCAATACTAAACTGCTAAAAATAGCACTTACTATAAATAGCATATTGTTAAAAATAGTAAGTGTCTCCAAATGCATATTAACCACATTTTGAATAGCTATCATAACTTACTAGAGCAACTATCATAACTTACTAAAAGTAGTAAGTCTGGAAAATTTTGTCACATGCAAATGCATGTCACACCACTACGAAACTCTTTGAAAACCCAAAAAGAAACTAGCAACCAATCTGCAAAACTCTAACATACAAACCCCTGAATCCTCAAAAGAAACCTCCAAGCAGCTAGAAACCCTAATTCTACCTTTGACTAGCCTACAGGCATCCGAGAATAGGCTAACAATCACTAGAAAGTGTAGTGCTAAAAATGGGGACATTAGAGTCTGCCCTTCCTCAAAAAAATTGTCCTCAAGCAATGCCACCACAACTCCAAAAAAAATTAAACTGATCCATACCAAACCAAGTACGATCCCAAGGTCCCATGCTCATGTCAAGAAGGACCCATCATGCTGATGCTACAACACTCTGATCACATTAGTGAAAACCTCATGCCAAAACTGCACTAACTTCCCTTGTAACTCCAAAATGTTACCATCCATGATACTCAAACTGAGAAATCTTGAAGGACTAAAATCAATATCATGCAACATCTCATGCCCACTAAGCTCTGAGTCATCGATATCAACAATGCCACTATCTATCACAATCCTAGGCAATAGGAAAGATAGTCTACTCAACTCAAAATGAAATTCCTCAACATATCTCCATATGGCATCTAACAAAGCCACAACTGCAAATGTGACATCTCCAAATCTTCTTCCAAAGAATAAATCAATCCTTTGCAAGAGCTCAACAAACTCATACTCATAACTCCACATGGATCTACTATGCCTCCTCTGAGTTATTCTGATATAACCATGAAGACTTCTGAAAACTCTTACAGTTACAGGTTCTCCCAATCATAAGTACAAGAGGATGCATAAGGAAAACCATGAGTTAGAGCTTGAACACTTCCCAAACAGGAATATTGATTTCCCCAACTCAACATACCTCTCATCTGAGACCATAAACCCGTCTTGCTAGGAAACTGTGAAGTCTAAAAATGAGTACACCAGCTGCCCACCAAGTCTGAAAATGGTTGACTTGAGATCTAATTTTAGGAAAATCAACGTCCAAGAAGATGAAAAGTTGTTGCAACACTAGAAATTGTCATCCAAAATAACACATCTACTCACATCCAAGGCTGGAAACCTCCTCTCAAGTGACTCCAACTCCAGATAGAACCATCCTTTTCTGAAAATATCTTTCCAATCCACAAGTTGATGAGCAAAAAAAACCATCTAATGGGTGGTAAACAAGGTAACAACACCAATACTTCTAGATTTTTTGATCCTTATCCCTCCAAAAATTCATCTTTCCACAAGTAATAAGCTCTATCAACCCATATTGAGAATCCCAAGCATGGATACCAAACTGAAAATGATTTCCAACACACCAGAAAGAGTACACAACGCTTCTCCAAGTGCTAATCAAAACCAAATGCAAACTCAAAAAATTAGTGTCTTCTTTGTTAAACCTATGTAGCCCATCCATGAAAGCATCAACATCAATGGAGCATGGAACAAATGTTGTCTTCAATCCCCATCCCCAAAAGGGACCAATATGAGCTAAAAAATTACTCAACCAAAGCGATGGGTTCTCAAGCATGTAGACACCATGATTTGGTCCTTCTTTCCCCCTTACTTCATGAGCAACAAGTCTAGATTCTTCACATCTTGTTGCTACAATGAAACCTTGAGAAATTACCAAACTGTGTTTGGACAACATCTTGATGTCAAGGACATTGAAAACATCTTGATTCAACACTTACCAAGTGGAGTCTTCATCCTCAACCCCACCTATGCATTCAATATCAAGCAGCCTCAGAAGATTTCTAATCACAAAACGTGGCACATCCTCATGGTTTGATATCACATCATCCATACGTTGGAAACCATACTCAGTCTCATGTTCGGTTACTTCACCACATGTTTTATCATCCATCACAAAGAGAGGGTTATCATAACTTTCCTCAATACCCACTTCAAAGAGAAGGTTATCAAGAACTTGGTAGTCATCCCTTTCATCTTTCTCACTTCCATCTTGTTGATCCAAATCTACCCATGCAATTTCTGATTTTTGTGGAAAGTTTCCCAAGTCAAAATATTCTTGAAGACAATCAAGCTCTTCAATTAATTGCTTGATTTCTTTCGCTCGTTGTTCTTTTTCTTGCTCCCTAAAGAGTTTGAAATCAGCAATTTGATCTTCTACCTCCGTTAGAGCCAATTGACTATTTTCTAACATAGCTTTTGTTGATTCAAGCTCAAGAGTAAGCTCATCCACCATTCTCTCACTTTCATGGAAAGAACTACAGGTCTTCTTTTCAAATTCAATTGCATCATCTCAATCTTCAATCAAGTGTATGTACTCTAACTTCAATGTCTCCAAAGATTCTTTGATAATTTGCAAATTAGGGAGAGCAACTTCGTCCTTAACTCCTCTTTGTCTCTCTTCAAATTGAGCCTTCCAGTAAAGTTCTTCAATCAAACTGTGTGTGCGATCAAATTGGGATAGAACTTGCACTTCCTTTTCAACAAACACCTTGAATTGACCTTCCAACTTATAAGAATACAAAGATGGTGAACTACAAATAGGCTGCAAGAAAAAATCAGAACATTGTTTCTTGCAATCACTACTCCCATAGATGCTCCAAGTCTCTTGTCTTCCTCCACCAACTAGTTGAAAATGCTCAATTTCAAGAAGAGGATCAGACTCTACAAATTAGTCAAGCCTTTGCTTACAACCAGCTTCATCAATAGGTAAATCGTATTTGTGTTTGAGAACCTCATCAAACTCTTCAATATCGGGAGCCTTATAGACTTTTAATTATGCTTCCACCTCACTGTCACTTTGATCAAATGAGAAGGCAACCCCAAACTCAAACATAATGTCACCAGTATTTGCTAGCATAGAATCCTCATCAAGTTCCATTCCATCATCTGGCTCAAAGGGAAATTCATCCCACACAGGTTCCTTATTATCACTAGGTGCCTTTACACCTAGATCCCAGATGCTAAGGGGCTGATTATTTTGATCAAAAGGAAATTATTCATTATATCCTTCTTGGAGTGTTGACTCTTTGAACAAGTCACCTCCCAACTCATTTAGATTGATATCTTCATAAATATCTCTTTCCATTGGCTTGGTTTGATTATCAAACCCAAAACCACCTGTGACACCATCTTTGTAATGAAGGAAATAATCTTCAATTCTAGCTATTTGGAAAACTCTATCATTCTTATCTTCAATGAACCTATCATGAGTAGGTATGTTATTGATTTCATCATTAGCAGCCCCATGCACACCAAAGAAGTCCTATTGGTTACTTGTCATGAACTCTTCATGTGAAAACTCTTGAGGAGTTTGGATAACAACAAGAGGGAAATTATCCATCACCAAATATTCAACAAGAGGAGGTACAAACACATCAGAGATACCACCAACAACATCACTATGGTAATGATCATAAGTTGGTTCAATGTCGCCACCCAAATTATCCTTAACTTGCTCTTCTTTAACAAACTCAACCCACACAATGGTACTACTAAAATCTTATGTGAAGTCATTTGTCTCAAGACCTTCATTGGATGAATCCTCATAGGACTCAAGACTGTTGTTATGTTCTTTTCACCAAACCAATCTTCATTACTTCCTATCACATGTAAGTTTAACAGAGTATTTTGGAGCTCTTCCACACACTCTTCAACTGTCAAGGTATCTTTTTCAAACCCTTGGTCATTTCAATGTGTCATGTGCACCTTGCTTGTGCCATCTCCCAAACTTGACTGATTTTTCTCTCCAACATGCTTACTTGAGGGCTGCAACCCACACATAGACGCTTCTTCTTCCTTCCTTGACCCTTCAACCATGACATATTTCGCTTCCTTTTTAATCATTTTCTTGATGTAATTGACCATAGCCAACTTTCTAGGTTTCAAAACCACCACACAATTCAAGAAAGGGTTAAAAGAAACAACATTCTTAAACTCATCTATCATGCTCTGATAATATTCATGGAGAATGGAAGCCTCATGTTCACATTGCCTCTTGAACTATTCGATAATTCTACTAAATTCCATTGTGGCAACTCAATTTTCTTTTTGTTCTCCCAATAGGATGGCAATAAATTTGGCTCTAATACCACTGAAATATCCCCCAACAACTTTTTCCAATTTTGAACACAACACTTCACTCGTTAGCGTTTGCAAATCCAATAAACCAATTGACAGTAACCCTTCACTTTCTGATCACCCAGATCTCGATGAGGGCAAGGTGAGAGCATACAGTAGATAGGGGATCGTTAGATGAAACTAAACTGAAAGATGGATTACACTATGTAGAAAACTCAACTGATCAGCTATGAATGCAATGCAACTCGACCACTTATTCTGCGGGAGTGTAATACAAAGTGCAAAAAGTAAATGTCTAGGCGGTTAGCCAACCCCTTCCACTTTTTAGCGGGCAGTACAAGAAAGTAAATACTGAAAGTAATAGACGGTGAGGCCTGTCTCTTCCACCAATCAATGGGAATGAAAGTGCTTATGCAAGAAAGTAAATAAGGCAGCAAGGCCAACCCTCTTCCACTAATAGTAGGAATACAAAAGTAAATGCAAAAATAATGACTAATCAGTACTACTAATTTCAGTCTTACAATATGTGAAGCAATCTGCAAGTATAATGATATCAAGATATCAAACACTCTCCAAAATGATACAAAAAGAACTCCAAACCCAAATAATCTATCTAACATATGAAAAATAGCAAAAAGGAGGAAAATACCAAGTCTGATATAAGATGGCAATGATAAAAAAATCAGACCAATGATGCCCTAGATCACTAAAATGATCACAACTCCGCCAATACTCCTCTGAATGACATGAAATAAGATGCAAATGAAGCATGGAGGTGAGGCGGCCAAGTACCAACCAAGAAATGGCACTAATCAGCTCTCAAACATTTTGCATGTTTCCCAATGTTGTTCTAACAAGAAGGTACGACCTCTAAGGTAGGATGACCAGTAAGATAAAATCACTCACTTCATAAAAAATCACCCAAACTTATGGAAAGGGGCACCTAGCATAGAGGAAGAGAATGGGTCAATACCCATAACCACAAAAAAATCATGGAAGGTGCTATGAGCAAAAAGGTGTTTCCAGCCAAGCCAAGCCAACAACTCAAAAACTCAGAAAATTTCATGAATCTTCACTCAATAGGATCAATTTGCTCTTTAGTGTAAAGAACAGTCACAAACCTAGCTAGGTTCTATCTTGCAAGCACAAAACCAAGGGTATTAGGAGGTATGCGTTCCTTGAAACAAGTCCAAAATAGTTTCAACAACACTTCATTATAATTTTCATGGATCCAACAATGAATCCCATCACTCTTATTTATAATCTTCTCGAAAAATTCAAACTACTTTTCCCTCCAATTAGGGTGCCCAAATTGAAATCCAAATTCACTCTTTCTCAAATTTCATTTGAGTTTCATTAACCTCCTTTACAAGGTCGTTCAAGGCATTAGAGAAATAATACTTTATCAAAAGCAAATATAACATGAGATGGGCACCCAAATTCATTTAAGTGAAAAACCTAGGTAAATGCACAAAGTTGGGTCCACAATATGTGGAAGTTTTTTCCTTAGTCAAAAAAATGAAATCGGCTAAGCAAAAAAGGGATCCCAATTTTTAAGAACAGGATCTCGAGCCTAGATCACAAACGGGATCCCGCTTTTTGAAAAACGGAATCTCATTTGCTAGAGGGTCCTGAACCGAAGAAGAGGAAACAGGACCCCGATTTGTAAAAGTCGGTTGCAACACTATTTATTTTGTAAAAATGAAGAAATCTTCATTTTTACCAGTGCGCACGGGATCCTGATTTCAGAGCGACAATGACACCAGACAACCTCCCAGGTGTCGTACTCTTCCCCATTTTTGGCATTTTTTCATTCCAAATTGAAATTGTTAATAAATTAATTATTTTTAGCATGTTTATTTCAATTTTTTTTTACATTTTAAGCATTTTATTTCGTGTTATTGTAGAAATGAGAAATTGTACAAATAGATTAAAAAATACGTCAAATTGTGAAGATTTTGAATAGAAATGAAAAAATGAACCTTGAATTGTATTTTAGAAACAAAATTTAACTTTTGAAACTTGAATTGTTTGATGAAACAAAAAAAATTGTATTTGAAAACCCTAATTGAAACGAAACAAAAAGATTGCATTTCAAAACCCTAGAAATTGAAATGAATTAAAAATTTGCATTTCCCTAATCAAGCTTTTTGAAATCTCAAATTCAAATCAAAGCTAAAAAAAAAATAATTTCAAAACTCTAGTTTGAAATGAAACTAAAAAATTGTATTAAAAACCCTAATTGCTTAGAAATTGAAACCCTAAATTGAATTGAAACAAAAAAAATTGCTAAAACCCTAAATTGAAATCAAACAAATCATTTTGATTTTGAAAACCCTAATATTCGAGCTCAAGAAAATTCATTTGCATTGCTTAAATGTTTTAAATTTCATTTGCATTGTATGGAGAAAATGATATGTTACACTTTAGTTTCAATGTTAAATTATAATTAGATTAGAAAAAAATTCCATTTTTTGTGAAATGAGTATAGTATTTCTATATGAATTTTCATTTAGAACTATCTTTTATATGAATTTTGATAATTAATTATAGGTCAAATAATCAATCTTATTAAAAAGATGAAATAAAAATAAAACAAAAATAAAAACACACTCTAAATTCAAAATCTAGCTTCATCTAGGGTCTATGAAACCTTAAGTGAGGATTAAATTCAAAATCTAGCTTCTTCTAGGGATCTAGGGTTCTTGAATTGAAGTTGAACTACTTAAGAAGAAATGGGGCATTTTAATGAAATGTAAATTATTAGGGATGGTAAATAAATAAACTCTCTTTAAAAAATATAGATGTCTATTCTATTAGAGAAAAAATGAAGATTTTGAACAATTAACTATTAGAAATTAAGATACATAAGTTATAATCTATTTTGAAGTAAAATATAGTTTTTAAATACATTTTTTAGAAAAATAATGGTAAGAAATATATAAATTAATTTAAACAATAGAGTTTAGGGCATATGCATAATATTGATTTTTTATGAAATTAAATGTGAGGGTTACTTGACACATAGAAATTAACTATTAGAAATTAAGATTTAAGTTATTAAGTAGTGGCATTTAAAAATACCTAGGGGTGAGTGTTGGATCTCAATTGTCATGTTCTCATAGGTTAGCCCTCATGATAAGATCAAGTTCATGATTATGGGAATGATTGAGGAAAATAGTATTCAAACTTGGAAATGGTGATGCATAATTAGATTAAATTTAGGTCCTCTTATTGAAGTGTTCCTAGCATAGTACTTTCAAAAATTTAAATGATTTGTGAATAATGATCAAGTGTAATTAAATAATAAAATAAAGACAATTGAATGCCTTTGAATACTAAGCAAGTTTAGCTGGCTCATAATGTATTATTAAATGTGTAGGGGATGGAAAATTTTGAATTTTAATTTTTAAATTTTAATGATTAAATCCATGGTTTAGGATTTTCCATATATATTTAGGGGATTGGTCTAGGATTTAAATTTTTACACTAGTTATCTAGACACTAAATAATCTAAATATTTTTCTTTTCTAAGTTCTTCTAGGTTCTTTCAATTACAAACAATCTAAAATAAAATACTTGATTCAACATTAACTAATTTTATATTATACATTTTATATCATAAAATTCATTTAAGTGAGTTTAATATTAATGAAAAAAATGTTAAATAAAATAATCTTATATTCAATTAAAAAACATCCAGTTAAAATATACATCAAACTCAATCTTAATCATACATAATTATGTATTTCTATCACGGAAATAGTCAATCTATTCATAAAATAAAATATATTCATAAACTAGGCACTAACTTGCAAGTCCATTATTCTAAGGGCCACCCAAACTTCACCCTAAGTTCGCTAAAGCTTAAGCCCTGAACTCTAAAATCTAAACCCTCAACACTAAAGAATCCATTTTGTCTTAGGACCTTAAAATCAAATTTGGTTGCCTTAGGAAACTCCACCAAATTTGATTCCCTTAAGCCATGTCATTTTGTCGTAGAACCTTACTACAAAGATCCCCTTAAGCCAAATTTGATTCCCTTAAGCCATGTCATTTTGTCCTAGGACCTCACTAGACATAGATCCCCTTAAGCCATCCTATCACCCTAAATCGTAAATCGATGTCTTCAGGGGTCCTAATATGACATTTCTTTATGGGATCAAAGAAGTTCTTAAAATTTGGTGAAGTTGCCCAAGGCAACCAAACTTAACAATAATAAGATTGTGCAAGATTATAATATGAATGATATTTCATGATCTAGGTTGGTTAGTTGAAACAAGACCTATCTCAATCAACTATTCCACAAGAAAATGTTCTTCACTAAAGTATTCATTTTGTCTTAGGACCTTAAAATCAAATTTGGTTGCCTTAGGCAACTCCACCAAATTTGATTCCCTTAAGCCATGTCATTTTGTCGTAGAAACTTACTACAAAGATCCACTTAAGCCATCATATTACCATAAACCCTAAAATCAAAACTCTAAACACTAAACAGGCTAAAGACATCATTTTTTCCTAGGCCCTTAATCAAATTTGGTTGCCTTGGGCAACGTCACAAAATTTTATTCACATGAGCCATGTCATTTTGTCCTAGGACCTCACTAGACATAGATCCCCTTAAGCCATCCTATCACTCTAAATTTTAAATCAATGTCTTAAGGGGTCCTAATATTACATTTCTTAATGGGATCAAAGAAGTTCTTAAAATTTGGTGAAGTTGCCCAAGGCAACCAAATTTAACAATAATAAGATTGTGCAAGATTATAATATGAATGATATTTCATGATCTAGGTTGGTTAGTTGAAATAAGACCTATCCCAATCAACTGTTCAACAAGAAAATGTTCTTCACTAAAGCATTCATTTTGTCTTAGGACCTTAAAATCAAATTTGGTTGCCTTAGGCAACTCCACCAAATTTGATTCCCTTAAGTCATGTCATTTTGTCGTAGAACCTTACTACAAAGATCCGCTTAAGCCATCCTATTACCGTAAACCCTAAACTCAAAACTCTAAACCCTAAACAGGCTAAAGACATCATTTTTTCCTAGGCCCTTAAAGAGATTTGGTTACCTTGGGCAACGTCACCAAATTTTATTCACTTGAGCCATGTCATTTTATCGTAGAACCTTACTACAAAGATCCCCTTAAGCCAAATTTGATTCCCTTAAGCCATGTCATTTTGTCCTAGGACCTCACTAGACATAGATCCGCTTAAGCCATCCTATCACCCTAAATCGTAAATCAATGTCTTAAGGGGTCCTAATATGACATTTCTTAATGGGATCAAAGAAGTTCTTAAAATTTGGTGAAGTTTCCCAAGGCAACCAAAATTAACAATAATAAGATTGTGCAAGATTATAATATGAATGATATTTCATGATCTAGGTTGGTCAGTTGAAACAAGACCTATCTCAATCAATTGTTCCACAAGAAAATGTTCTTCACTAACTTGCAAGCTCATTATATTCCAAGGGACACCAAAACTTCACCCTAAGTTTCGTAAACCAAATTTAACAATAATAAGATCATGCAAGATTATAAAATGAATGAGATAAATCATGATCTAGGTTGATTACTTTATGGTTTAGGGTGATAGGATGGCTTAAGGGGATCTATGTTAAACTCTAAACCGTAAACCCTATAACATTCATAAATTTTCCTATATTAATAGTTAATTGTATTTTCATTCAAGTAACATGCCTTAGACATAAATGAGGCTTACTTATTTCATCATATGTATTCAATAGGCCATTTATATTGAATGGTTTAAGGGTATTTCCTAAACATGTATCTTACATTTTGAAATTACAAATCTAATGCAGGTTCACTCATATCTTAGAGATCAAATGGATCAATTCAATAATATTCGCAATCCACCTATGTGCCATCCATCTCCACCACCTTCACCTCCACCTCCACCCACTCCACCTCATAACCTCCCCAACTCCACCACCTGAAATCGATGGTGCTCGTTTGCAAGCACGAATCAATTCCAATGTTAGAACCATCCAAGATCAAATCAACATTATTAAAAATGAAGAATTTGTTGCACCACCTGTGAGGATGATTGCATCTAGGATGCAAACCATTGTTGATGTTGTCAGGGCTATGGATGGGATCTTAGATGAGCATCGACAATGGCTAGAGGAGAGGAGAACTTCTAATTCTGAAAAGGAAAACACAAATAAATGAAGAGATGTAGTAGAGAGACACAATAGTTTTTAAATTAAGACAATGATCTTAAATAGTTATGAATTTATGAATTTGGTGAACGATGGATATTTTGTGTGATGAATTTATAAATTTGGTTGGATGGATGTTTTTAGTGACGTGAATTTATGATTTTGGTTCTAGATGGATATTTTTAGTGACTTGAATTTATGATTTTGGTTCTAGATGCATATTTTTAGTGACACGAATTTATGAATTTGGTGGAATTTATGAACTTATAATGATGAATTTATAATAGTATATATTTTATGACTATCTAGTCCGATCATGATGGAAAATTGTAATATATATATATATATATATGCGTTAGACATCAAATGAGCTTTTTGTGAATGTTTCAAGTTTATTGTTTACTATGTACACATGTATTAAAATTGCACATAGTTGTTAAATTTTGATATTTGTATGTATGTACATAGTTTACTTTAATGAAGTATGCACCCAAATTATGCATGGTATTTTTTATTTTAAATGTATGTACATGTTAAATTTTGAATTTTGTATGCACATGCTCAATTTCAATCAATGTATATGTGTGTTTCAATTTTATATGATCTTAATATATGTATGCACATCCTATTTAAACAAATTTGCATGTGTGCTTCAAATTTAACTATTTCTTGTAATTTTTTAAGTTTGTATGTTAATTTAGTATAATTTAATGCAAGTGCACACTTATATCTCATATCATGGATGATTTTAACATTGATGATATCATCAATCCACAACCTTAGCCACCTCCACTCCCCCTCCACCTAATATTCCACCTCCACAACCTGTTGCATCTGATGAGGCTCGCTTACGAGCACGCATAAATGATCAGGTTGCATCCATACAAAATCAAATCAATGTTATGTAGAGTCAAGCATTGATTCCACCGCATGTTAGACGTTTTGCATTTGCAATGCAAACCGTTGTGGATGCCATCAAGACCATTGATTCTGATTGAGAAAGGCATAGACGAGACAGAGAACAAATGAGACAATTTTATGTTGACGGTCTCTCTTATAAACAAATATTAGACCTTAAAATAACGAAATCCCACCTAGCCCCCTACTTTCTCGACCCTATTACTCGACAACCCATTCCTGCGAATAAATCTAGAATATCCATGAGGTGGTGCATACATCCACAGATAAGTGCACATTTTTGGGATCGATGGTATATGGTTTTTGATAGTCCCCCACATGCTAATTGGGAGTGCCCATTGTATTTTTTGAGGAAATTATATGTAGAGATTGTTATGGGGCAAAAGCCCAATTATTTTGATTTTAAATCATTTCAGGGTGTTGGTGGCGGCATGCCACAACAGAGGTTAGGGGAAAGGGTTGATCCCCAACGCCCTGTGGATGCGCAACCCCTTGTTGTTGCTCCTGGTCCTCCCATTTCTGCACCTATGCATCATCGATCTATGGTCTTGACATTAGGTTCACTTAGTACACTCGCAGGAGACCTTGATCAGCATGCTTCTATGATAGTGGGTAGGGAGCATAGAGACGATGATGATGGAGGAGTGTTTTATGGAGCCGGTCTGAGTACCACTCCGGGAGTGCTGAGGCCCATCCCACATGTATGTACTAGTTGCCATCAAGTATGCTATGGACCTGATCAGGCCACACCTAGTTCGGGTGGACATGGAGATTATGGTGGTTCATTTGGTCACATCAGTTCATTTGTAGAGTTTCTTATAGCAGACCAACATCCTGAGGACACTACTACACAGGTATAAATATACAGATCTACACATTCATTTTATAAGAATTTTGATGAATGTATATATCAAAGTAAAGTTTGTAATACATTTTAACAATCAAACTATTTGGTGTACAGATGATAGTAATGATGGGGCAGTCATTTGTTCCACGAGTACATACATCGACACCAGTCTTAATTGGCAACCCTTATGGGGTATTTTGATTTCAATTTTTTAAATTATAAATGAAATGATTTTTAACTTGAGTTTTAAATTTATAATTGAATAACATGTATGTTTGAAATATTTATGCTGGTTTAGGCAAGTCAATCGGCTTCCACGTCGATTCCACCCAAGGGGTTGTCGAGCACTCCTCCACTATCGATTGTCGTAGACCAGGGGCAGGTACATTTATATTGTAAATTGTTTAATTTACATTAGTATAGTTACTATTGGTGTAATTAAATGTTTTGTACCTTGTCCTAAGTCATAATTACACCTTAGTTAAGTTTACTTAGGGACCACATAGGAGTTGTTGGAGAATTTCCACCTTTGGTGGACTTATCTTCTTATTACTTTATCACCTCCACCTTTCATGGACATATCTGTGATTAGGTTTCCACCTTTTGTGGTAGATCCACTATTTGTGGTGGTTATCATGTTATCACCTTTCCACTTTAGGTGGAGTGATAGCTTTTCATTGTTGTCTCATGTCATAAGATTACGACACTTGTCATAATCTTATGCACTCCTATGTTCTCACCTTGGCTATATAACCAAGGGGTCTCTCATTGTAAAATCAAGCATTATCATTGACATTGAATACAGTTTATTCTTGTCATATTATTTTCTCTCTTCTTTGTGCTTTCTATTTGGTCCATAGATCTTGGCATCCATAGCCAATTCTAACATGGTATCAGAGCGGGTTGGGTGTCATTGGAGAGTCTTTTTCTGAAGAGAGGTACCAGATTTGGGGAGGTTCCATTTTTGGCTCTTTATTGCAAGTTTATATTGGAGCTTGCTGGTGCAAATCTAAGCTCACCATTGCGTCCGGAAGGTTTGAGAAATTCGATTTTTTCTTTTGTTTCGTCCAAATCGGACATATGAGGCCAAATCTATGAGGGTTTGAAGCTACATAGTGGCTGCCAGATCCAGAAGGTAGCTACATTTTTGGAGCATTTTGGGTCAAATCTGACCCTGCCATTGTGTTCAAAAGGGCCAAAAACCTTAAGATCAATTGTCCAATCGTCCAAATCGGAGCAAGTCATCCGGTGAAGCAAAAAAAATTTGCCCGAAGAGTCGTACGACCCCCAGGGCATCATAATTACCGTCGGGTATGATTTATTTTCAAAAAATAAATATAAAATTTTTGGAATTTTTTTGCAAATTTTTTATGAAAAATTTCATTTTGTAAATTTTTTTTTGAAAAAGATTATTAAAAAATAAAATAAAATAAAAAGCAGAATTAATTTTTTGCGGAGGCTGTATTGTTGTACCCATGGAGGGTACCGTCCATAGAGCACACCACATGGTGGAACCGCTGTCACTGGCCCCGTGGCCCCACTCTCCAACCGCCACCTGCCGGGTCTTCAAAAAAAATCCGGCAGAGAAAATCTTCATTCCGGCCGGCAGCAAATTCAAATACCGGCGGCAACTTTCGGAAAAACCTGGCAAGAGTCTTAAAAAAAGATTCCGACAAATCTTTACCGACAGGGAATATTCCAACGACATTTTCTGATAGGCTCGAGTTTTTTGGTAACGGGTCGTAGGCCGTCAAATTTATGCCTCTGATTTGCTGACGTCAGCGCCACATCAGCGCCTATTTGAAATTTTCTCCCCCCTCACGAATTGCATTTTGATTTTTGAAGGCGAACTTCAGAGGCTCATAACTCAGTCATTTTGGCTCCTTTTTTCGAGCAATTTTCTTTTTTTTGGGCTAATTTTTCATGCTCTTCACAATGGTGCAATCAGTTTTTGGTTTTGGCTTCTGGTTTTTCTAGAAATTGCAGATTCTCACAGGTGTTGTTGCTTCGTCCTCATTTTGGAAACTTTGGGAGCTCATAACTTGCTCCTACGGTAACATTTTTGAGTGCTGTTTTTTTTGAAAGTGCATGATTTTTCCTGTAATTTCCAGTGGTGTGATCAGATTTATCTCATCTACTATATTTTTTTCACTGTGAGTTTGAGGCCTATTTTGGCAATTTGCATGTACCAAGATCAAAGTCCACTTCGCTATTTTTGGCAGTGGCAATTATAAATGCACTAAATATAAAGTGCCAGATCAAATATTTCTTGGGGGGTATCTTGATTAAGTGAATTTGGGGGGGTGTCTTTTGTGTGATTGTGACTATTTTGTGCTCTTGCATTCCATCATGGGTTCATCTAAAGTTCCACTCTTAACTACACATAACTATGCTACATGGAAAGTATGTGCATGGAGTAAACTAATGGAAAAAGGTTTAATTTACTACATTGATGGAACCATGACTGCACCTGCAGACCTTAAGGCAGATGCAACTGCATATATGGATTGGCTCACTAAAAATTCTATGGCATTGGGTACACTTAGAAAGTTCATTTCAGATGATCTCATTTTTCATGTTGATAAATGTACTTCAGCCAATGAAGCTTGGGATAAACTTTCTACTTTGTATGGCAAGGTTGATAAGGTTAAGGGATACAAACTTGAAAATGATCTCTTAAGCCTTGATCCTAAGAATTTTGACACTATTCAAGATTATGTCACTAAAGAAAATGAGCTAAGAGCACAACTACAAGATTGTGGTATTGAGAAAGAAGATGATCAATTGGTCTTTAACTTGTTGGAAAAGCTTCCAGCTAAGTATGCAGCCTTTGTTTCAAGTTTTCAGACTCAACAATTGACAAATAGCAATTTCACATCACCATCTTTTGAGGCTCTCATAGATCTTTTGATTTGAGAGCAAAATAAGCTTATTCAAATGGGTACTTTGAAGTCTTCAAAATCACATGCCTTGGTTGTAAAAGATGAGAAGTCTTCAAGTGGCAAAGAAAAGAATAAGTACAAGCCTAAAAAGAACACAGAATCCACAGAAGGACATAAAAATTCATTTTCAAAAGAGAAATCATCTAAGAAGGAGAGGTCCTTTTGTGCATATTGCAAAAAAGATGGACATGAAGAACATTATTGTTATAAGAAGGATATTGATGAGTTGAAAAATCTTCTCAAAAGAAATCAAATTGGTTTGCCTTCTAGAATGATATAATCTTCTTCTCCTTCTTCTACAAAATAGTCTAAGGGAAAAGGTCTTGCTGATTTTTCATCTACATCAGGAAATCAAGGTCAAGCTCTTTGTGCTTATTCAAGTCCAGGATCGGGTAGATGGCTTCTAGATCCAAGAGCATCACATCATATGGCATCTTCACAATCTATCTTCTCTTCATTTCAACCTTGTTTTATGTCTCCTATCTTGATGGGAAACAATACATACATGAGTGTACTTGGGAAGGGATCTATTAGTTTTGGGGACAACTCGTTTCAGGATGTTTTGTGTGTTCCTCATTTGATGAACAATCTTCTTTCCATATATCAGATTACACATGGTGGAAATGGGAGAATTGTGGAGTTCACACCCGATTTAGTCATCATTCGAGACTTGGATAGTAGAGAGATCATTGCTACTGGGGTGGTTGATCATTCATCTCGGTTGTATACCTTTGCAGATTTTGCTTCTGATGGTGACATTGTTCCTTCGGCTGTTAGTGTGAACCATGATTCAGAGGAGACATTTGGCTACTTGAACTTGGGAGTTCTCACATCAGATCCAGTACTTGAGCCATGCATTTCATCTCCTCCATCTACTGTTGCAGTTGATGATGCTTGTGATTCCACAGTTTGGGTTCCTTGTGATTCAGTGCAACAGGATATACATTGTCTTCCAGATATGGCTACTTTGGATGGCTTCTTGACAGGTATTTCAGGCTTGTTTGTGGAGTCTCATCTTGCAGATTTGGGGGACATCATTGATGACATCCATCTTCTCTTTGATGAAGATGCTCCTTCTTTAGTTGTTGCGAGGGAACACTCTAACCCTCTTGTTCATTCTCTACATGATCATCCTTTGCAATTTGACATGAGTGTGGATACTTTTGGACAACATTTGGAGGAGGCTTCTTTTTCTTTAGAGGGGATATCATTCTCTTTGGATCATGTTCTACATTCTTCTCTACTAGATGTTGGATTGTACTCTTCAACAGTGTGGCCTAGAACGCCTGTTTGGAGTGTGTCATCTTTTGGCATCGACATGGAGACACTTGAGCATGCTTCAGAGACATCATACATCTTGCATACATCCTTGGTTTTGTTTCTTCCTAAGGGGAGGAACGTTGTTCGGCGAGATTGGATCATCTTCAGCATTCAATGCCGAGCTTCTACCATCCTTGTAGGAGACTCAACATTGAGGGGGGGCTGCCTTGTCTCTCTTCTACTTCTCTCTTATGGGGGGGGTCTTTTTCCTCACATGGGGTTTTTACCTTCTTATTCATGATTGAGAGCATTTCGATTTTGTATTTCATCTCTCTTTTGGGGAGGAGTTTTGTCCCACTGGGTTTTCTCCTTTTCTCCGTTTGTGAGAGATTGCATTGCATTTGTACATGGGTACCTAACATGGCCTAGTTGCCAGGACCCATCTTGCATTGTTTGCATTTGTGTACATTCTCCCTAAGTTGCACTTAAGGGGGGGTGTTGGTGTAATTAAATATTTTGTACCTTGTCCTAGGTCATAATTACACCTTAGTTAAGTTTACTTAGGGACCACATAGGATTTGTTGGAGAATTTCCACCTTTGGTGGACTTATCTTCTTATTACTTTATCACCTCCACCTTTCATGGACATATCATGTGATTAGGTTTCCACCTTTTGTGGTAGATCCACTATTTGTGGTGGTTATCACATTATCACCTTTCCACTTTAGGTGGAGTGATAGCTTTTCATTGTTGTCTCATGTCATAAGATTACGACACTTGTCATAATCTTATGCACTCCTATGTTCTCACCTTGGCTATATAACCAAGGGGTCTCTCATTGTAAAATCAAGCATTATCATTGACATTGAATACAGTTTATTCTTGTCATATTATTTTCTCTCTTCTTTGTGCTTTCTATTTAGTCCATAGATCTTGGCATCCATAGCCAATTCTAACAGTTACAATTATGAATTTTTAATTCACTATATATGAAATGTGCATGTACACTTGTAAATATTATAAGCTTGTGTTACATGTCTACATGTATGTCTAGGTTGATACCACAATGAGAATGGGCATTGGGCAAACATTAGATGTTGCGGCTACTCGTGAGGCCTCTAATTTTCAGGTTGTTTAAAAAAAATTCTACACAAAATGTGCAAACTTGAATATATATATATATATATATATTTACCTAATTCAAGTATGTACATGCTTTAATTTTGATCTTGTACGACTTTGTTAGTGCGACTTTCAGCCCTGACCCAGACATAGTTACACCTCCAGGAGGGCATTCAGAGCAGGCTCCAGATCAAATGGTAATTTAATTTTTTTATTATACTTAAATTCAATTATAAATTATATATTGTGAATATAACTTTAATTTTAAATTTCAAATTGAATATATATATAGTTTGAGCTAATACATGTTTTAAATTCTTTTTCTTTTATTGCATGAGACACATCTAGTAGTTGAGAATGTACAAACATGTCCTGCAGAAGAGGGTGCACAACCTATGGATATGGTACAATTAAAATATGATAAATTATAAATTAATTTCAATTAAATCATTTTTAATTGTAGACTTGTGCATCTAATTTCAACTTTCTTTGTCTTGTTTATGTAGATTGATTCAAAGAATGTAGAGGTTGCTTCAAGTGCAGTAGAGCATCCAAACCCAGATATGACAGTAATTTAATTTTATGATGAATTATAAATTAAATTGTCATTAAATATTTTTTCATTGTCTTACATATGATTTCATCTTTCTCTTGTACAAAGTGTTTCGGGTCATCTGCATAGTCTGCATGGCGTGAAGAGGTCCCTTCATTATAGAGACAATACATGACCTAGAAACATGATTTTGTGGGTTATATTTGTTTATTTCGTGGACTATATTTTTGGTTTGTCATGTACTCTATTGGACTTTATATTTTATGGTTCATGAGTACTTAGTTGGACTTTAGTTCATGGGTTACATACTCTAATGGAATTTTTTTCATGCACTTAATATATTTACATAAATTATGGACTTTATTATTGTTTGAAATTTTAATTTACACATATACATTTATGCATTTTATGTTCATAGTCAAGATATTAATATAGGACATTAATGTGAAATTAAAGTTGAAATTAATAGGACATTTTAATATTTATAGTTTACAAATTTAGTGATCTCATATATGATATACATGATATGTACATTCAATAATTAGCTATAATTAGTCAATGAACTTATTCAATTCACGTTAATCAATAATTAGTCAATAAATCATAATTTACAAACAAAAGTAATTCGTTTATATACCAGAAAGGATAAAATTTTAAGAAATAAACAAAACCATACAAGATTAGAGAACAAAAGCATTAATCAATTCTATAAATAATAAATCCAACACTAATTTATAAGCTGTCAAAACAAATAATGGAATCCAATACTATTTTTTAAGCTGTCAACACAAATAATGGCATCCAATACTAATTTATAAGATTTCAAAACAAATAATGGCATCCAATACTAATTTATAACTTGTCAAAACAAACAGGTACATTGAAAACAAATAAGGGGACATCTTAAGGGGTCATAATATGACGTCTTAAGGGGAAATCTTAAGGGGTCATAAGATGACGTCTTAAGGGGATGTCTTAAGGGGTCATAATAGAACGTTTTAAGGGGTCGTAATACAACGTCTTAAGGGGATGTCTTAAGGGGTCATATTACATCTTAAGGGGATGTCTTAAGGGGTCATATGACATCTTAAGGGGATGTGTTAAGGGGTCATAATACAATGTCTCAAGGGGATGCCTTAAGGGGTCATAATACAATGTCTTAAGGGGTCATAATACAATGTCTTAAGGGGTCATAATACAACATCTTAAGGATATAATTGATTTAACAATAATGTATGCATGATATTTAGTGATTTGAAGACATACTAGGACATATATGTACATATATGTCATCTCAAAACAATGTTTACAAAATTTGGATATGCCATCTCAAGAACATCTCAAACTCATGCCCATAATGTACTAGGTCTTCACACCGCCTGATATCAAAAAGGTACAAGCAATATGAATGAAATCATCAAAACATACATATTTTAATTTATTTAAAACTATCTATATGTACACAACTCAAGTACATGCATTTAAAAGTATTCCACACGTGTGTAGGTTGAATCCAGGCATCCTCTCCTTTTTGTTTCAAAGTATGAGATCAATGCAATGATGGCTTAAGGATATAAAAAAGGATAATAAATCAATTGTAACTATTAATGTACAAGCAATATCAATATGTAATCAAAACATGCATTTAAATATATTTTAACTAATAATTACCTCTATTTAAAAGGACAATATAAAACTTAAACTATATTTACCTATATTTACTTATTCCATTGTACCATCTGCATCCTCTCTTTTTTGTAATGCATATATGATTGTCTCATGCTCTTCCATAGAAATTATCCATAGCACTTTATTTCCAGGTCTTTCGCGATACCAATCTAGTTTTATACTTGTTGCCACCACCAAATGTGAATAATGTATAATTTTTTTATGCGGTTCATAATCTTTGAATGCAGGTAGACCATTCTTCCTTGCTAGGTATTTTCATAGCCAAGTGCCAACAACCACAACCGATCCTATTGGAAATCATGAAAACAATCATCATATAAGTTCTCAAAATTTTCTTAATGGGATCAAAGACTTGTTCTAAAAAATTGCTTAAGGGGATCAAAAAACTTGTTATCAAAATTTGCTTAACTAGATGTCTTAAGGGGATCACAATACCTGTTGGATAATGATAGCCATCATCATCTTCTCGAGGTGATATTAACTTATGTTTACTCTCCACACAACGAGCCAACCAATATTTTGTTTTCTCTTCATTCCCCTCGGGTGCAACAACAACATACACATGTCCTGCAAACAAAAATTGATTTAATAACTTGCCCATATCAATATAAAAAATTTAGTATTACAAAATAACTTAATAAAGTGAAATAAATTGAATTAAATTACCTTCTTGTACAAGGTATGAAACACGGTCATAGTCTTCAGATGCAAACACTAGATCATTTTCTTCAATAGTTCTTTCATATTGATCATGTGCTTGTGCAGGTGTCAACGATCTTTGCTCCCACTGTTCAACCCATTCTGTATTTTCACATGCTTCCCAATCTCCTGAGATACAAAATTGGAAAAAACATGCAACCTCCCTTGTCTAGATAGTCCATGTGCTTGTTGTCAAACTCCTAAATGATTGCCATTTAGTAGATCCATTGATTGTCTTACAGTCAACTCTAGGTACAATGTTATCTTCTTCAACCAACCAAAAGAATCGATGAACTCTAGAGTACTCACTCGAACCAGGTGTAGATAATCTTGTATTACACCAATCCACAATCCCACATGCATCTTCAAATTTTAATTGTTCTCTAGCAAGAATCCTTTTGACACACACACCAACTCCATCATGTTCTCCTTTACCATGCCCAGCTTAAAAAAAAATCCATATATGTTGGACATTAAGTTCTTTGTGAATCCTACTTAACCAATAGAACATTTGAGCATTCTTGAACTGCCCCGTACAATTATTTGACCATATGAGGTGCTCTTTCATATGGATTCCTCTTTCTCTTAAATTTCTGTAAAATATACTGAAACAGTATTGAACAAACTCTGATGAGTGTAATCGGTTGTCACTCAAATAAAAATGATACTCCCTCATAACTTTTATATCATCCTCAGTGCTATCATCTACATGTCTATAAACAATATGGACAAACATAACTACTTGCACTAAATTATAATACTGTGATTGAATTTCCTCTTGCGGAGCTAGAGTATAATTTTCCACAAAATCAACCACTGAAATTATAGTACCAATTGGAAATGTGTTTCTACATGCACGAAATTGGCCATCAAGCCATCGAGCATGTTGAGAGTGCATGATATATTTTGGTACTATCTTATTCTTAAATTTACTCATGAATGCATGCACACTAACTTTTTTTGTAACTAAATCACAACGCTTTCCTATTTTTCCATATTTTAAAGAATAGTGAACATTCTTAAATGTTTTAACTTCTACTAATTGTTGTCCAAAATCATTATCAACACTTTCATGCATACAAATTCCTAAGAATGAAATATTTCCACAGTCAATGCATTGTTTAGAAATACAAGAACTTAAATAAAACAATTTACCATTAGATCATTCACAAAACAAACTTGAAATAAACCCCCTTATTGCTTCAGGTGGCATATTAATACCGTATTCCTATATAATCATGTTAGTATGCAAGGTACAATGTATATATTGAAAACCATCATAAAAATAACGAAATTGAACATACGTTTTACAACAACAAGATATTTGTTGCTTATTCATTTTTACATACCACGGTTTACATTTTTCAAAAGACCTTTGACTTATTTTAATATTACCGGGTAACACTAAATCACCACAAAATTTTCTATAAAATTCAATTTGTATTGTATCTAATAGGTGTTTTGGGTGAGGATCGCGAACTTTGGACCCCACCCTTAATTTTAAAACATCTCTAGCATTAGATGAAACCCTAGTATTATCATGCCAATATTTTTCAATCAAAGATTTAATTTCAACATTCAATTTCATATCAAACCTTGGGAGTTGACCACTAAAACTCCAACATTGGTTGATAGGATCATTTTCTATAATTTCTTGTCTTTTTGCCGCTCTTAGCAATGTTTTAGGATATATTTTTAAAACTTCACTAATATTTCTTACCATTCTTTTATTCAAAGTTGTTTTATTAACTATAGCAGTTGCTATAGCTCTTCTTGCTGCATTTTTATCTTTAGATCAACTATTTTTCCCAATAGATTGAATGGCACTAGCAACAGTACACGTAGCATGTTTTAATGATTGATCTTTTCTTTTTGGTTTAACAAAAAAGACTAACCTTTTCATTATTTTCCTCATTTTTTGCATTCTCATCAATTGCATCATTAGTTGACATTGAATTGCAATTTTTTTACGATAAAAGAATTCGTTGTATATTTTTTTTGCATGTGTTCTTATTTGCCTCCGAAAAATTTGACCAGGAAGATTATCGAAAACACCACTTTCAATTTTTTTTAAAAAAGTATTTTCATTAAATTCAACATCACATTCTAGATTTTCATCCTCATCTTCATCTTCATCTTCATCTTCATCTTCATTTTCATCTTCATTTTCATTTTCATTTTCAACTTCAAAACAATTTACATTTTCATCAACAAAACGGTTTTCATTTTCATTTATATCAACAAAATGGTTTTTGTTTTCATTTTCAACAAAAGGATTATTCTCAATTTCATTTTCAACAAAAGGATCATTCTCATTTTCATTTTCAATAAATTCTATAAAAGTTTCATCTCTCTGAATATTATCAATGTCAACATCGTTAAGTCCAGCATCTTGTGAAAATTCTACATACGAATTTACCATTTCACTAACATGTGGATTTGAAAACGTACCTGGATTTGTGCATATTGAAACATTCTTCATAGCATTGAAAGTGGGATTTGAAGACATAGTAGGACTTTCTTGTATAATCATATTCTTCTCCAAATTGACTTCTTGCAAATTAGCTTCATCTACAACCATGGTCTCCTCTATGTTTTCATCTTCAATAGTTGTGGAATTGGATTCTCCCCCATCATTCATTGATTTAATTCTCATTCTTCTTTCTCTTTGTATTTGTCTCTCCTTCTCTTTATTTGCTTCAATTTCTTCAGGAGTCAATGTCTTCCTCCTCTTATTACGAGTTTTATCTCCCATGATTATAAAATTCTCAAGCACAAATGAATGTCAATAGTGAAATTCTTCAAAAAATTCAATCCAAATTGGAAGTTCAAGACCTTTAAGGACTAAATTATTCCTCTTGTGTTCCTCAAAACAAGTAGAAAACTAGCACAATTCCACTTTAAAACTGATTTCTTCATGCCTCCTTTGAAAAAATGAATTCATATTGCAAGTTGAAGACCTTTTGTTCCTCCTTTGAAAAAACGGGATCTCTCCTTTGAAAAAACGGGATCTCTCCTTTGAAAAAATTAATCAAAAAAGCAAGTCACCACCTATAAAAAAAATGCTTGATGAAAAATAGTCCAATTTTACTGCTCTCGGCCGTACATTTGAAGTTGCAGACTTCATAGTAAAATTTGATAGTAAATTTAAATAACATGGTTAAAAAAACGGGATCATGTTCTATAATCGGGATCTTGTTCCCAATATTTATTGTGGGGACCGTTAGCAAGGGAATAGGATCCCGTTTCGTAAATGGGATCCTATTCCCTTGCCAATGGTCACCGTATTAAATATTGGGAACGAGATCCCATTTCTTTTTAAAACAGAATCCCGTTCTATAATCGGGATCCCGTTTTTTAAAATTTGAAATTATTTTTGCTTTGCGGTCAGGTTTTTGCCTCGGATTTTGGTTCGGGAAAAGCATTAGGATTATGAACCTAGGCCTTCACCCTGGTTTGACCTGCAAGTTGAAGGTTCTAACAATGCTAGAGAAAAAAATCAATTTGGACATATGGCTGACGACTTTTTTTGCAAATTTTTTTGACGAAATTAAAACCCATTTTAGATGAGACAATGCAGATTCTAAATATGTAATTTTTTTTACAATTGGATTATTTTTTCTATTTTTGAATTAATTTATGATGAAACTAGTCTATAAAATTTAAATATCAGGGTTTTTTACTATTTTAATAACTTTTGATCAACATAACATTTTGACGAACGGATTGCACGAGAGAAAACTTCAGACAATTCTTTTCAATTTAAAAACAAAAATTACAAAAAATGATAACTTTAGGTCATCTTCTGCTTGTCGTACACGACGATTTTTCAAAACAACAAATATGTCTAATAAAAAAATATTCAATAAAAAATTACAAAAAAATATCCAAAACAAGCTTCAATGAGTCACAAGTCTTTTTCCAAAAGGATTTAGAAAAATGTGATAATTTAGGTCAAAATATGGATGTTGTACACATGCATGGTATGGTAAAAATAAAACTTTTAAATAGTGGTTTTTACAAAAGCCTATTGAAACTCAATTTGTACAATCTAGGTATTAAAATAAATTACATATTTGGAAACTAGACTCTGATTACTACATTTTATGATCAATGACTTTTTTGAAGATTTCATCTCTAAGTGCTTCAAATTTTAAGGTCAAATGTGTCAAACTTTGAAAATCAGGGAAAACAATTCCACTTTTTGGCCAAAAAGTGGACTCAACTTCTTGCCAGCACCCACCTTATAAAAGTTATTTTTTTAATAAAATCAACTTATCTCTCCAAGCTAGGCGTCCACTATGCCTTAGCAAAAATATTTCACTTAAAATAATAATTCACCCAAAGTACCTAATTTACCAAAATCAGCTCCAAGAGTGCGGGAGACCAATTGCTCCAACTGACTTGCCTGAAATAGCCTTTGAACTGGCCTATTAAAACCTTGCTAAGAATAGCACTGCTAAAATAAGCAAGCATCAAAAATACTGAAATGCGTTGAAAATGCTGATATGCGTCAAAAATGCTAATATGCGTCAGAAATCTCAATACTAAATTGCTAAAAATAGCACTTACTATAAATAGCATACTGCTAAAAATAGTAAGTGTCTCCAAATGCATGTTAACCACATTTTGAGTAGTTGTCGTAACTTACTAAAAATAGAAGTTCAAAATTTTTTGTCAGATGCAGATGCATGTCACACCACTACGAAGCTCTCTGAAAACCTAGAAAGAAACCATCAACCAATCTGCAAAACTCCAACATGCAAACCCGTGAATCCTCAAAAGAAACCTCCAAGTAGTTGGAAACCCTGATTCTACCCCTGACTAGCCTACGGGCATCCTGGAATAGGCTAACAATCACTGGAAAGTGTAGTGCTAAAAATGGGGACATTACAATGTCTCTACAACATGATGTTCTATTTTCACCTTCTATTGCAACCTCCTTTTCTTTCTACATATGCAACTCCGTCACTCTTGCTTGAGGCATGGCCTCATACTCTTCTCCCTTGGGTTGTGCATCTCTTCCATCACTTTTAGCCTTCTCCGTGTCACACCCCTTATTTCTCTCTATTTTATTCTCCTTAGCATTGATTCTTCATAACTATTTATGTGTTCCTCTTGGAGCAGCCCTCCCTGCATTCCCTCTGTTAATTTGTTTAAAATTTTCTTTATGGTTTTCAATGGACATTCCTCTCTCACATTACCCTTAATATCCTTTTGCAAATTTTATCCTTGATGCCACGACCTTTCAGTTATTTCTACAAAAAAAATGAATAGTTTAAAATGGTAATTGAGGTTTCCATTTTATTTGTTTTTATGAATGTCAATGACTTCCCATATCTAATTTCTACCTATTCATCAAAATAACAAATGACTTCATTGAAGTCAATTGATCAAGAAAACAAAATAGGAATAGATTACACCAGTGAGATAAATAATACTAATTCACTCATCGTAACAATTGACCTTCTGAAACCAACATAAATTCTTGACAATGAAAATTGAACTTGAATTATAAAATCACAATATGACATTTTGTCAATCAATGACAACAATGTCAGCTAATCTCTACCAAAGCTGGCCATTGAAAGCAAGATTAAATTAGACTCAAGAAATCGACCACCAACTCGAAATGCACAATGAACACAAAACAAAATGATTTTTTTTGTTGATGTTGATTGTTATTCACCCGAGATGCTCCTGCATCAACCTTGGATGCCATATTTGGTGTAGAAAATACCATATAATAGGTTCTCAGGGGGCTAGTAGTGTGTGAGAAATATTATGTTTACATGTGTTGTAGGATTGAAGACTACAAAGGAGATAAGAAGCAATTGTATTATAATCTCTCTTTGACAATAATACAGACTTGACCTCTCTTCTTGGTGGAGCTAGAAAAGTTTTTTTCCACATAAATATATTTTTATACATTAATCTCTTATATTCTCTACTTTCTTATTATTATTAATTTTACATTATAGAAATCTCCACTTGGTTATCGATTGTTTTATTTTAAATTTATAGTTGAATTCCAAATTCTCATTTAATAGTTATCTATCTTCATTTCTAACATTTTTTACAAGCCAACATTAACTTTTGTTGAACTAGATAATATGTAATAATAACCTAAACCAAACAATCAACAAAAATTATACTCCAAGGAACTCAATTGATTAGATTTGGCATCTTAAAATTACTCTAGTGCATTCTTTTTGCATTAAATATGTATTGAAAATGCTCTAATTCAAATTTTTTATTGAAGCAATTTGTTAGTTGAATCATAAATATCTCATTTTAAGATTTATCATATATCATCAAAAGTGGGTTCAAATTCTCTCAATGAAGTAGTTAGTTAAATCATAGATAGGCTTCATCTTGACAAGGTAAAGTGGTTTTAATATGGACGACTAAAGAAGAAATAATTCTTCAAGGAGAGAAGGCTCCTCATAGGCAACTAATCTCACTTCCTGTATATCATATGGTTATTCTACCCTCAAGTTTATTTCATATTTTTGTAAGATGCCATCAAATTTCTTATTTATTTCCACTTTGTACCAATGTTTAATAATCAACATCTAGAATTTTTTATGGCTTCACCTTTATTTTAAAAGAGATTGAAGAAATGGTTGTTGCTAGCATGTTTTAGATGCCATGTATTTGATATAATTCCTAAATAGATGTGCATAGATGGATTACTTTGGTTTTTTCTTATTTTAAGCATGACCTTACTTAGGAATTAGTGATGTTATTTTGTCAAATGTAGTGCAATCATCTATCTTCAACCCAACCATTTCATATTTCCCATGATTTTTCCATCGTGTTCCTAGTTGGCTACTCTAGATTAGAGCATAAAGAATCATCAATTTATAATTTGTAATAATTTCATTTGACTTATTTGTACAAAGTGGTCTTATAGACATGAATGTAAAAATGGGGGAGTTTAAAGGAATCTTAGTATATATTTGATAAGTTGCAATAACAAGTAGACACCTCTTAGAATGCTTGAGTTGTGAGGCATATGCAAATGGCTGTGATGAAAAATATTTTGACCTCTTCCTAAAAATTTCACATATAAACATGATCTCTTAGAATGTCATGCTTTTTATGAATTGTGAATAATAGACATGTTGATGAAGTTAAACTCTTTTAGGAAATGCCTAAATGCAATGTTATAGTATGGAATGTAATATTATTGCTAAGGAAATTTGCATTTTTGTTACCTTAAGTGAATTTAGTCTTGTTTGTTGTAAGAGAATTAATAATATATTTTTCCTAAGAAATGCATGTGCCTTTAAGGTGGATGGGAAATTTGGAGCCACTAAACCACATCTAATTTGTAAAGTTAGTACAACAATTAGTCACATATGAAAAGTGATGATGCTAATTGTGTTTGACATTGTAATATAGGAGACATGTTATTAAGTCAAACAATTGAAAACTTTTCTCAACTATATCTGTGATCCTAATAAAATGCTACTTCTAAATGTGAGATGTTAAATAAGAAACTAATAATGCAAATGGGAAGAAGCAACAAGATAATAGGGCACCTCAATGATTAGCCTAAGAAAATGAACAATATGAAAGCAAGATAAACAAGTAGATTGTTGTTATACCTTCATGTTGTTGTCTCTTCCCTTGGTTGGCCCTATGATGCTTCAAGAATTGTGTGCTCCTTGGATGGCAATGGATTTTGAATGGATGCAAGATGAATTGGTGATGCTAAATGCTATGGTAGATGAGAGCTTGAATGACAATTTTGCAAGAGTTTTGTTGCAAAAGACTTGATTCTTTAAAATGAGGGAATTGAAGGGGTATTTATAGGCTAAATTGAATTCTTTAGAGAATTCAACAGTTGGGATTGATCCAACAAAGATCAAGATGAAGGGCTATGGTGAGTTGAGGACTCACAAGCCCTCACATCTTGACATGTGGAGGGTGAGATGTCCTAGGGTGGAGTGATGTGGAAATGAGGTGGAAAAGAAGGACAAGAGGTGGAAGGGAAGTACATGAGGTGGATGAAGGACAAGTACCTTTGAGGTACCTTGGGGAATGAGAAGATTTCCTCAAAAAGGAACTTCTTGTCCCCAAATGAGAATGAAAGAGACTTTTGAAAAAATTTAGAATTCCTCAAAAATCTCCATGGGAAAAGGGGAAATGTGTGGGAAGAATAAAAATTTAGATTTAATGGAGGATTCATTGAATAAAAGGAGGTCTCCAAAAAACTGGAGATTTGTCACATGTGGGAGATGTGACAAGTCCAAGGTTCTAGAAACCTTGGGCACATGTAAAATGACATGTCACATTTGCATGGGAGATGGAGGAGACTTTGGGAAGATAAAAGTGAATTAAAAATTCACATGGGGAAGGGAGTCCATACCAAAAATGGTAAGTGGAAAGGTTGACCAAAAAAGGTAAGCTAAATATGGTTAATGATTCTGATTAAGGTTGTGCAAACATAGGATTAAGGTAATTAATGAGAGATTAGAGGCAAGTGGGAGATTATGGAGGATGTGACATTTAATCAAGATTAAGTGGTGCACATCTTAATTATAGATTAATTAATTTAATCCAGATCAGAAGAAGGTTATGGAGAATGTGACAAGGAGAGAGAAAAAGGAAGAATTAAAAATCTGTTTTTAATCCAAATAGGTTAAATGACTAAATTAAATAATTTGTCATGTTTATTTAATTTAGAGAAGAGAAGACAAGGGGGGAAGGTAAAGTATTTAATTTAATTCGATACTTTAGGAACCTTAGGCAGGAAATAAAATAATGATTAAATATATCATTTAATCACTGTTAATGGAATAGATGAATGTAATAGACGATTTTGATCATATGGAAGTGATCAAATTTGGATGTCTATATTTTTCCCCTCTTCGAAGTATCGTTAGAATAACAGTGCTTCAAAGAAAAGAAAGTGCAGATGACCCTATAGAGGAATTAACCAGAGGATGATGCCCCAGCTTGGGGAGAAGGACTTGAGCTATCCAAATTAGCGGGGGAATGGATGGAGATTATGGCCGGAAAAAAAGGTAAATGTGAAGGGTATGCCCCCTCGAGAGGGTGACGGGGGAAAAAGAAGGGTCTTGGGCAACATCTCGATAGGAAGAAATGGATGATATGGTTGGAAAGAGGGCAAAAAATTAGGCAAGTTTTCCTTTTGAACGAAGTCAATCAAACAAATGGAGTGCAAATGGCAGCCCCGGGAAGAGAAGGGATTAATTAGAGGAATAAAACGGTAAATAAAAGGTAAAAATACCTTTTCAAATAGAAGGAAAGGCAACAAAACCCCCTATTAACGCATTTTAACGCGTTTTAAATGTTTTATCAAAAATGTAAAACATGGGTTTTGTGGACAGGAAAAAATTAAAAAATGGGTAGAAGACGGAATTAAAAAAAATTTTAAAAATTTTATGGCTGAGAAGAAAAATGGTTGTCGTGTAATACGCCTCCGACGGGCGGACTTCGTATCATGAAGTTTTCCCTTGGTCATCGGTCACCAGCCCGGCCATGAGCCGGAGCGCCGTCCGAAATTGGTAATAATCCGTTAATGCATATGGGTCACCCCACAGGGCTGTCTTCGGGTTGGTGTTGGGCCGCAAGGGGAGCGGGAAGGGAAGACAGCGAAAAAGAGGGAGAGAAAAGAAAAGAAAGAGAGGGGAGATGGGAGGAAGAAGAATTGGATGAATGAGGAATATGCAATGAGATGAAATGCGACATGATTGCAATTTGCCATCCGTAGAGCACTGATTTTCGCTATAGCATAAGACATCCGGTGTCAGGGTATGTAGACCAAGACGGATTGATGCCTAATGCATAAAAAAAACACAACAAACAAGAAGGCTATCCCAACACCCCAAAGTCACGATGACTTTGGTCGGGCTAGGTATTGGAATAACCACAAGCACAAAAGGATGCCCCAACATAACACAAGACCTCGGGGATCTTGGTGGGTACTACGTGGGACAACCAAGAAGACAAAAACAAAGAAAAAGATCAAGATATGCCCCTATGTTTACTAGTCAAAGCACACCATGATATGATAGATCAAGGCGACCATGACAAGTGATGATAGGGAGCTCAAATGATAAACAAAATGTCAAAAACATCAAAAGATCACAATCAAGTTTGAAACATCCTTTGCCATAGGATCAAGATGATGGATGGGGTTGATGGGGTCTGTTAGGAAGGATACATCCTATTGAGACCAAAGATGGAGGATAGATTGGTTGATCGACATGACGCAGGATAGCAGAAACCAATTGGATCTTGGGATACAGATGACCGTTGTTTGATAAGAACTAGCTCGGATAGGGACATACTTGACGATACAACAAGATGACATGACACAAGACTAAACCTAAAGACCTAGGGGCTTGAGGGTTGATCAAAGATCAACCTTGCCTACGTGAAAGCACAGAGCCCTCGTAGTTCAGGAAAAGACCATAGATAAAAGCGGAAAGAGGACAATGAAGACCTCGATGGATGACAAAGACCAAATGGAAAGAAAAAAAATGCCTAGGGGGCGGATCAAATGATTGACCTTGCCCACGTGAAAGCATAGGGGCCACAAGGCCAAAGACAGATGATGGAAGAGGACAAGATAGACAAAAGACAGAACCCCGGGGGCAGATCAAATGACCGACCTTGCCTACGTGAAAGCACAGGGGCAACGTAGTTCGACAAGAGACCAACGACAGACAATGGATAAGGGATAATGAGATGACCAAGATAAATGGATAAAATGATGGAGTGGATATGATGAGCCAGGATAGGCCGTGCAGATGGGATGGTCGATATGTGGGATGTGGGTTATGTGAAGCTCAGAGATGGGATAGTGATCTAGATTATTAGAAGATGAATTGGGAGGATGAGAGGATGTATAGATGAATGATGAAGAGTGATAAGATATCGGAAAGATGTAGGAAATATACAGGAGTGATGATAGTGAGATAACATGGCATTGGATTGCATGAGGGTAGCCTATAGCTAGATACCAATGACAAGGGATAATGGACTGAAATGGATGGATGGATAAGAAGATGTGAGGATAGGTGGATAGATGATGGATAGATGAGAAATAGATAGGAATGATGATAGTGATATATCAGGTCATTGGATTGCATGAGGGTAGCCTATAGCTAGAGACCAATGACAAGGGATTATGAGATGGAAGGAAAATGGATGGATTGATAAAGATGGGGAAATAGAAAGATGCTAGGATATATGGATAGAAGGATAAGGATTCAGAAAGATGGCGTGGATTACTGGGTAGATAAACGGATGAGGAGATAAGGATGAAAAGATGGAAAAGGACTAGTGGATGAGAGGATGGGGGGATGGAGAGGATTACTTGGCGGAATGGATGAACAATGTCTCCAAGGACCCAATTGCAAATAAGGAGATGCCCCCACTCTATATGTGTCATGCATAACAAGGCAATAGGGATAGCAAGATGGGTGGATAAGGGAGTGAGATGGGCAATGGAAGATAGAGAGAGGTGGATAGGATGCACGAATAGTGGAAGATAGAGACAGGTGGATAAGGAATATGATAGTGTATGGATGAGGGGAATATATTCCAAGAGGTGTCCAAAGCATGTACATAGGTTTGCCCCTACATTTATCAAGATCACAAGGAAAATGGAGGGAGTGGGATAAATGGGATAGGATGCGGAAGATGGGCAGATGGAGGAAAGGAATGCGTAAGTGGATGTTGCCCCCAATCGTGGAAGGAGACTAGATGGGGAATTTACGCATGATGCCTATTTTCCAGGTTTTCATCATGGTACTTATCCAAGGCACTTGTTTGCCAAGTTTTCACCATTGGACGAATGATTTTCTCTTTACTATTTTTTTATTTTATTTATTTTTTTGTTTTTTTCTTATTTTTGCTCTTTTTTGGAGTAGGATGTGGACGAAGATGGATAAAGATAGGGAGAAGGATATGCGGATTTTAGAGGATAGTTGATAAGGATATGGATGAAGGAATCAAGCAACAAGTTCCATATGAGGTAATAAGAGCCCATGTGTAAAGTGACCAGCGGACGTTGGTATAACCTTAGTAGCAGGGATGGATTATGCAAGAGGATGGATTAAAGGGATTGGATGGGGGAGATAGGGGGGATAGAGGATGGGGGGTTGAAAAGTGTATGGATGGAATGATGGAGTGGAGGTGTGATAGGGAAAGGTGTTCAGGACCAACATTGGCACTTGTGGTGGATGTGAAAAGATAGGTGGAGGAATGGATGGAGAGGGTGGCGATAATGGAGGAGTTGGGATAGTGATTTTTGGGATGTAGGAACCCAAAATAGATTTAGGAGATGGAGGAGGTGAATGATTTTGTGGGGGAATAGCAACTTTGGATGTCATTATGGACTTTTCATGTGAAGGTATGGCACCTTTTTTCTTTGGGATCCACATGGTTTTTATTTTTTCTTTGGTGGGCCTTTGTGGCCTTTTGGATTGATTTGGATTTGGGACTTGATTTTTCTGTTCTTCAACATGTCTTTTGAAGGGGACATGAGGAGCTTTAGATTTACATGGACATGCGGATTTATACATTTTTGCTTTGGCATCCAAAGTGCTTTTAATAGCAAGGGGATATATGCGAGGAGATGGATGATGGGAAGCGATGGAGGTAGGGTGATAGGGATTATGTGTAGATGGATAATGTGTAGGTATGTACCTTTGTTGATCCTGATTAGGAGTTATGAAGGTAGGATGTTTATGTTGTGTATGAGGGAGAGGGGATGGATCAATGAAAGGATGAATAGGATAAGATGGAGGGGGTGATTTTGGGATATAGGGACCCAAAATGGACGGTGTATATGAAAGATGTGTGGGGTTTGGTGGAGGGCTATAGGAACCCATAGTAGATGAAGGATGAGCAATGATAGATGGAGGGACATAAGGACCCAAAATGGATTGAGAGGATGAGGGAGGAAGATGGATGGTTGTTTTTAGGTAGTATGATGGAGGAGGGGGGATGGCGGCATATGTCTTGGTGGAATGATGGGAAGTACCTCTTGCGCCTTTAGAAGAGGATCGTTTAGGATGTACGAAGGTTGTACCAACATCTTTAGAGTGCGGGTTTTGGGAGATATATCCGAGACCATGTGTGCCTGGATGTTCTTTGACTTGAATGGGTTCTAAAGTACCTTACTCATTAAG
This sequence comes from Sequoiadendron giganteum, assembly GCA_007115665.2. Taxonomy (NCBI): domain Eukaryota; kingdom Viridiplantae; phylum Streptophyta; class Pinopsida; order Cupressales; family Cupressaceae; genus Sequoiadendron; species Sequoiadendron giganteum. The sequence goes on along the minus strand of CM021103.1, from coordinate 75,716,346 downwards.
GCCTAAACCTTTTCCTTGATAGTTCATATTTTGTAGCATGTGATTTATGGTAGGATGCTTATTCTCTTGGAAGCATGATGCAAGCACATTAGTAGGTGGAAGAGGAAAGGTGGTGCCTATACTTTGTTTTGCTTCTATAAGAAGGCCACCACAGATAAGTGTAATGAAACCAAGGTGGTACAAAAGTGGCGTTGGGATTGGCGATGAAGGATCATGCGATGGAGATGAGGGGATAGCCGCATCAAGAGGAATGAGTGATAAGGGATCATGAGAGGAATTGGGGAGTACAATGGGGTCTAGATGTATGGTAGTGGATGATAAGGGCTCATGAGATGGAGTGATTGGATCTTGAAGGCAAATGGGATCATGGGATGGAGTGGAGGAGATAGTGTGATCTTGAGATGGGGTGGATGGGAGGATAGGATCATGACTTGGTTGAGGATATGGATCATGAGATGAAATGGATGGAAGACTATGTTCTTGAGATGGAGTAGATGGGATGGAGTGATCTTGATTTGGAGGAGGGGATATGCTTGTATGCTTTGGATCAAGTGCTTGCATGACTCATCTTGTGTGGGATGTATGATGATGGAAGAGTGTTGGAGGGACTCCTCAATTGGGGGAGAGAGGAGGATGGAGGATTCATGAAGGTCATTGGATTGAAGTTTGTGAATATTAGGTCTAGGAGGAGGGGATTGGATGTCTTCAATGGATTCAGTGGATCTAGTAGTAGAATATGGGGATTCAATGGATTCAATGGGTTTGACTGGCTCGATCGTTTGGATGGTGGTAGGAATGGTGATGAGAGGGATAGGTGTAGGATGGAGGAGGGCCTCATCACTAGTGATAGTACATGATAAAGTGGGAGGGCATGGTGTCTCTTCTTGCATGATTCCTTGGGCGACTTTTGGAAGAGACGTAGGATTAGGTAGAGTGATGGGAATGGATGGGGGATTAGGATTAGGGATTGGTGGATTAGGATTAGACGTGGGGATGTGATTGGATGGAGGAGTAGGATTAGATGAAGGGATGGGATTGGATGTAGGACTAGGAGGAGATGGAAATGGATGGAGGACTAGGAGGAGATGGAGGATTAGGATTAGATGAAGGGATGGAAATGGATGGAGGACTAGGAGGAGATGGAGGATTAGGATTAAATGAAGGGATGGGATTGGATGGAGGACTAGGAGGAGATGGAGGATTAGGATTAGATGTGGGTATGGGATTGGATGTAGGATTAGGATTAAGAATTGGAGGATTATATGAGTGGATGTGTGGATGAGGATTAGGATTAAGAATTGGAGGATTAGATGTAGAACTAGGAGGAGATGGAGGATTATGATTAGGGATTTGTGGATTAGGATTGGATGGAGGACTAGGAGGAGATGGAGGATTAGGATTAGATGAAGGGATGGAAATGGATGTAGGAGTAGGAGGAGATGGAGGATTAGGATTAGATGAAGGGATGGGACTAGATGGAGGACTAGGAGGAGATGTGGGTAGGGGATTGGATGTAGGACTAGGAGGAGATGGAGGATTAGGATTAGATGTGTGCATGGGATTGGATGGAGGAATAGGAGGAGATGGAGTATTAGGATTAGATGTAGAACTAGGAGGAGATGGAGGATTAGGATTAGATGTAGAACTAGGAGGAGATGGAGGATTAGGATTAGATGTGGGTATGGGATTAGATGTAGAACTAGGAGGAGATGGAGGATTAGGATTAGATGTGGGTATGGGATTGGATGGAGGACTAGGAGGAGATGGAGGATTAGGATTAGATGTAGAACTAGGAGGAGATGGAGGATTAGGATTAGATGTAGAACTAGGAGGAGATGGAGGATTGGGTATGGGATTGGATGTAGGACTAGGAGGAGATGGAGGATTAGGATTAGATGAAGGGATGGAAATGGATGTAGGACTAGGATGAGATGGAGGATTAGGATTAGATGAAGGGATGGGACTAGATGGAGGACTAGGAGGAGATGTGGGTAGGGGATTGTGATAGGAATGTGTGAGTGTTGGATTAGGATGAGAAGATTGGGATGTGGGATTAAGGTAGAGGTATTGGGATTGTTGATGATGATGAGGATAAGAGGACATGGATGTTGGATAGGATAGAGGTTGAAAGGGAGGACATGATGAATATGTCGATGGTGAGGATGTTGGATATCCCTTGTCAAGGGTAGAATAAGGACCATTATTAGATGCAGATGAAGGCATGGTGGGCTAGTTTGAAGAAGTAGTGGGATTTTGGAAGGCGGATGGAGAGAGCTTGCTAGCAATGATAGCGTCAAGGGGATCTATATAACAATCTTCATGATCAACAAGATTTTCGTTATCGTCATCAATGTAATTAGGATTCCCCTTGACGATTATTATTGGTCGTGTGAGAGGGGGATAAATATTCATGATGGATATAGATTATATGGAAAGAATAGATGATGGATAGAGAACAATGATGGATTGAAAGCTCAGATGGGGATTGGATGAAAGCTCAGATTGGGATTGGATAAAAGCTCAGATTAGGATGATGGGATTAATGTTCAGATTAGAACTGGATTGGACCTTAGATTGGGATTGGATCAGAGGATATGATAGGATTGATTTGAAACCAAGATCATGGGTTTCAACTCGAGGACGTAAGATGTTGACAATCAGATTTTTGCCAAATTTTGCCATTTTAGGAAACTTCATAGGCATACGTTTGAGAGTCCAGTTTTTTCCAAAAAATACCCAATACTAAGATAGGATGAATTGCCAACTAACATTGGAAATATGAGACATGCATTCAGAGTCTTTAATGAAACAGTTCGTCAAAAACTGGAAAATTGGAAAAAATAAATGCTAATTTGTGATTTTGAGGGTCAAGATGAAAGTTTGAGGCTCTAAAAACGTGTCGAAGCAGTAGTCTGTTGGGAATCCACATGCCAACTCATAATGCAACCACCTGTCAAATTTCAACCAAAACCCACATCTGAGTCAAAAGTTATGGCCTCTAGAAGTTTCGGCATAAAAATCAAAAATTTCAAAAACGAAGTCTAGATGATTGGGATGGATGATTTGATGATAGATATGGACTCCAATGATGTTCTAAGAAGCACTTATGCAATCTGGTCGATAAAACGTTGATTTTCAGAAAATGTTGACCGCTCGGAATAGGGAAACGACTGCTCGAAATGGGTAATCGGATATTCAGATTGGATAGATAGATGGTCGGGAGGGGTGAACGGGGGCTTGGAATGGCCAAATAAAGGTTTGGATTGGTCAAATGAGTGTTTAGGATGATGAAATGGTCAAATGGAGGCTTGAGAGATTCAAACGAAGCTTTAAAACGGATCAAACGGATCAAACTGTCTGTTCAGGGGGCGTATTCGCACTTCTGCAGAAAAGGCTGAAACAGAGGGCAAGGTCGCCCCTCTGCAGTAAAAAGGTTGAAACAGCAAAGGGCAGATTCGCCCCTTTACAGAAAATGGTTGAAACAGAGGGCAAGGTCGCCCCTCTGTAGTGGAAAAGGCTGAAATAGCAAAGGGAAGATTCGCCCCTCTGCAGAAAATGGCTGAAACAGAGGGCAAGGTCGCCCCTCTGCAGTGAAAATTTGAACTTGGTTTGGATAAGGGATTTTGGCAAGGACTTAAAATGGTTTAATGACAGTTTGACTTACCAAAATTTACTGGTTCTTCATAGAAAGACACTTTGAACAAGCACAATCCTATGATTAACGTTTTAACGGGTATGGCCGGCAAAGGTTTTACTCTAGGATGAACAAGGTTTCTAGGGAGTCCTCGATATACGTTCAGTATGTGAGGCACAACCGTGAACACCAGTCCATCACAAGCGTGAGTTGAGAGCCCCAGCGAGATACTGAAAGGCTCGGACCAACTCTTCATGTCTATCTAGGTATCACCCTAGCTTCAACGTTCCGTTAATTACGACGCAACTGGATTGGGGTACAGCTTTGGCTCTCCCACCTTTATATACCCCGTCGGTACGCGTGGTTGGAATCGTCCCTTGGGGTGATGAAATCCCCAAGCAGGTCTCGCTAAGAAGAAGACACTAATCATTTCCAACTACCTCCTTCGGATCCGCACAACGTGCAAAGGAGGAAGGTGAAAACAAACTAATGCCCCCTTAAGGTAAAATAAATAAAATAGACACAGCAAGCAGCAAATATTTATTTCCCCTACTTATACTAAGTAAATAGATAAAGCAATAAGGAAAGACCTTTAAAAATTAGAATAAAAGGAAGGCCCTGCAAGCAAATGTTAGTTGTTTATCCTTTTGCCCTTTTTGTGATTTGCAGCAAATTTGCACAAGATACCAGCAAGCAATCTGACTTCACTCATCAACAAACAGGATTAGCGAGTTAGAGCACAAAACAGCAAAAGAAAAAGACAAAAACGAAGCTAAAATGTCCCTTTTTACTTTCTCGAATGTGCTGTTAAGGGCAGATTTGCCCCTCTGCAGAAAATAGTCAAAAACAGCAAAGGGCAGGTTCGCCCCTCTACAGAAAACGGTCAAAAACAGAGGGCAAGGCCGCCCCTCTACAGAAAACAGTCAAAAACAGCAAAGGGCAGGTTCGCCCCTCTGCAGAAAACAGTCAAAAACAGCAAAGGGCAGGTTCGCCCCTTTGCAGAAAATAGTTAGAAACAGAGGGCAAGGCCACCCCTCTGCAGAAAACAGTCAAAAACAGGAAAGGGAAGGTTCGCCCCTCTTCAGAAAATGGTCAGAAACAGAGGGCAAGGCCGCCCCTTTGTAAAAAAAAGTCAAAAACAGAGGGCAAGGTCGCCCCTCTGCAGAAAATAGCCAGAAACAGCAAAGGGCAGGGTCGCCCCTCTGTAGAAAACAGTCAAAAACAGCAAAGGGCAGGTTCGCCCCTCTGCAAAAAACAATCAGAAACATAAGGCAAGGCCACCCCTCTGCAACAAACAGTCAAAAACAACAAAGAGCAGGTTCGCCCCTCTGCAGAAAATGGTCAGAAACAGAGGGCAAGGCCGCCCCTCTACAGAAAACAGTCAGAAACAGAGGGCAAGGTCGCTCCTTTGCATAAAACAATCGGAAACAGAGGGCAAGGTCGCCCTTCTGCGGCGTCCGGGAGGGCAAGTTCGCCCCTCTGCGACCTGAATCTGCAAACAAGCTAACAACAAAAAATGTGAAAGAAAGAGACCCCTTTGTGGGTCCCACCGGGCGTGCCAGAAATGTGATCCTAATAAAATGCTACTTCTAAATGTGAGATGTTAAATAAGAAACTAATAATGCAAATGGGAAGAAGCAACAAGATAATAGGGCACCTTAATGATTAGCCTAAGAAAATGAACAATATGAAAGCATATAAACAAGTAGATTGTTGTTATACCTTCATGTTGTTGTCTCTTCCCTTGGTTGGCCCTATGATGCTTCAAGAATTGTGTGCTCCTTGGATGGCAATGGATTTTGAATGGATGCAAGATGAATTGGTGATGCTAAATGCTATGGTAGATGAGAGCTTGAATGACAATTTTGCAAGAGTTTTGTTGCAAAAGACTTGATTCTTTAAAATGAGGGAATTGAAGGGGTATTTATAGGCTAAATTGAATTATCTAGAGAATTCAACGATTGGGATTGATCCAACAAAGATCAAGATGAAGGGCTATGGTGAGTTGAGGACTCACAAGCCCTCACATCTTGACATGTGGAGGGTGAGATGTCCTAGGGTGGAGTGATGTGGAAATGAGGTGGAAAAGAAGGACAAGAGGTGGAAGGGAAGTACATGAGGTGGATGAAGGACAAGTACCTTTGAGGTACCTTGGAGAATGAGAAGATTTCCTCAAAAAGGAACTTCTTGTCCCCAAATGAGAATGAAAGAGACTTTTGAAGAATTTTAGAATTCCTCAAAAATCTCCATGGGAAAAGGGGAAATGTGTGGGAAGAATAAAAATTTACATCTAATGGAGGATTCATTGGATAAAAGGAGGTCTCCAAAAAGCTGGAGATTTGTCACATGTGGGAGATGTGACAAGTCCAAGGTTTTAGAAACCTTGGGCACATGTAAAATGACATGTCACATTTGCATGGGAGATGGAGGAGACTTTGGGAAGATAAAAGTGAATTAAAAATTCACATGGGGAAGAGGGGGACCTTGGTTGAATAAATGTGAATTAAAAATTCACATGGGGAAGGGAGTCCATACCAAAAATGGTAAGTGGAAAGGTTGACCAGAAAAGGTAAGCTAAATATGGTTAATGATTCTGATTAAGGTTGTGCAAACACAGGATTAAAGTAATTAATGAGAGATTAGAGGCAAGTGGGAGATTATGGAGAATGTGACACTTAATCAAGATTAAGTGGTGCACATCCTAATTACAGATTAATTAATTTAATCCGGATTAGAAGAAGGTTATGGAGAATGTGACAAGGAGAGAGAAAAAAGAAGAATTAAAAATTGGTTTTTAATCCAAATAGGTTAAATGACTAAATTAAATAATTTGTCAATGTTTATTTAATTTAGAGAAGAGAAGACAAGGGGGGAAGGTAAAGTATTTAATTTAATTTGATACTTTAGGAACCTTAGGCAGAAAATAAAATAATGATTAAATATATTATTTAATCACTGTTAATGGAATAGATGAATGTAATAGACGATTTTGATCATATGGAAGTGATCAAATTTGGATGTCTACAATATCAACCACTTCAAATCCAAACACTATCATGTGAAAATAGAGGTCAATAGATTTTGTAGGTGATTTAGATAGATATGACAAGAAAAGTGCATGAATGTCTCTTTATCTTGGTTCACATGTTTAGATTATGTATATAAAGAGGATTTTGGAGAGTCATATTAGTAGATTAAAGAATGTTAAGAAAGATGTTTTTTTAATAAGATTAATCTTCATGTAAACAATGTTCATAAGATGATTAGTCTTATTCAAATGCATGTACCATTAAGGTGGATGAAAAATTTGGGGCCACTAAACCATATCTAATTTGTAAAGTTAATATTGCATTAATTAGCCACATTTACAAAGTGATGATGCTATTTATTTTAGACATTGTAAGATCTAGGTGGAATGTTATTAAGCCAAGCAATTGGAAGCTAGTCATGGAACAATATCATACACTTCAAATCCAAACACTACCATGTGAAAATATAGTTCAATAGATTTTGTAGGTGATTTAGGTAGATATGGAAAGAAACATGTATCAATAGCTATTTGTATTGGTTCACATTTTTAGATTATGTCTATAAAGAGGATTTTGAAGAGTCGTATTAGTATATTAAAGAAGGTTAAGAAAGATGAATGTGTTCATAAGACTAATCTTCATGTAAATAGTGTTCATAGGATGAAGATTTAGATGAATGTATAACATATAGGAATCTAGTTTATTTTAAAATTAAATTTAAAATTAAAAACTATACTAAAACTCGAGAAGAGAAAGTAGGGGAAAGAGATACAAGTCCTAGAGACAAACTAGGGAATCTAATGAATTTAACCTAAAGATAATTTATTTAAAATTTATGTACAATTTATAAAATTTAGATTAATTTAAAATATGTAGGAATCTAATACTAGTATTAAAATTAAATATAAAAATAGAAACTATATTGAAACCCTATAATTGAGGAAGCAAGATGAAGAGATACAAACCTAGAAATGAACTAGTGAATTTAACTTAGAGAATCTATTCTATTAACTTAGAGAATTTATTTAGAATAGATGTGTAAGATTTTTAAATTTAGATGAATGTAGAATATGTAAGAATCTAATTAAGTATTAAAATTAAATATAAATTAAAAACTATGTTCAAACCCTAGATTTGAGGAAGTACATTCAAGAGATCTAGAAAACCTAAAGAGAAACTAGTGAATTTAACCTAGAAAAATTATTAGAATCTATATAAGATTTATGAAATTTGTATGAATGCAGAACATGTAGGAATCTAATTTAAGCATTAAACTTAAATTCTAAAATTAAAAATTATGTTCAAACCCTCAAGTTGAGGAAGTAGGAGAAAGAAATCTACAAATCCTATAGAGGAACTAGTGAATTTGTTGTAGAGAACTTATTTGGAAATCTATGTAAAATTTGAAATTTATATGAATGTAAAACATGTAGGAATCATTGTTTTTATTAAAATTAAATCTTAAATTAGAAACTATATTCAAACCATAGAGTTGAAGAAATGGAGATAAATACAATTCTAATATTTTTGAAACATTTTTATACAAATTAAAAAATTATACATACCTTGTCTTTGTGAGATATATCTTTGTACCCTTTCTTGATATACTTTTTGATAATTTTTTGCTAAATATCTCCACATAGTCTTGTTTTGCTTTGTCTTCTTATTTCCCATTTCCTCCTTTGCAAAATATTTCTCTAAGATTCCTTTCTCAAATATTTTCTCCTTCCAAAAAGCCAAAAATTGCAAACACAAGTTTTGTAATTTTTTCTCAAAAAATTCACCTACAAAAATTAAAATTCGAGAATATTTTTTTTTTATTTACAAAATTTTTATTAAGCTCATATTAATATATAAATTTGTATGATTTATTTTTTAAATGTCAATCTTAAGACCTTCGTTTGAAGGTCGTTTTTATTGAAAAAATTGTTACCACCTTCATTCAAAGGTCTTTAAAATGGATTATTTTAACATTTTGCATGGCCATCCCCTTGGATGGCCTTTAACCTTGCATGCCTAAGATTTTGCTTAGATTTTTTAGCTTCAAACCTCTAGTTGGGCCTTCAAATGGAATCGACTAGACAAGATAATTTGTAGGATTGTAACATTCAATAAGCTTTCCAACAAGTATAATTTGGAATATATTTAATTTAATTTTTATATTTATTTTCTATTTTCTAGTGAAGATAAGTTATTGTCAATGTCTATGTTCCACACACAGAAAAATAGTAAAATAGATTTTAAAAAATGAAAAATATCTATGTACTAAGTATTGACATCCTTATTTCAAAAAAGAACAAGTTTATTCATATGAATACAAAAAAAATTAAGCATTAAAAAATTAATCTATGTCTAAATCATAATTAATCTCACTTCAAAAAACTATAAGTAAATTATGTAACAAGAAATTATGAAAAAATATATGTGCACTAGATATTGGTGTTACAAATCTATGTTTAATTTTTAATATTATCCTTTCTACAAATAAAGTTATGGTTTATATAAGTACCATCATTTTTTTTAAATAATGTTTATAAAAAACAAGTTATTAAAAATTACATAAAAAAATCACATTATTATTATTTTTTGGGATCACCCCTCTATTATAATTTATAAACTCATTATGCTACTACCATTCAAAATTTATATCACATGAAACTTTGAAACCTAATTTTATATTGAGAAAGAAGAAAGGAAAAATAATATTGTAATATAAATATATTTAAAAAAATAAATAATATAAATATTTAGACTTGTAATAATAAAATATTATTCCTATTTCAATTCTTAACATGGTATAAACACATTCACATATGAAATATTTTCCTTATTTTTCCACTAGTACTTCCTCTAACTAACACACTACTTTAAAATTGGTGAAGCCATTTCTACATATTTAAAACACCTTGGATCCAAACTAACCAACACCAAGTACATTAATTCTCAATGATATACTTGTAGTAGTGGGTATATAATTATGCAAAGCATCTACACACTTCAAGGGTTCTTAAAACCCAAAACTCAAACTTGAGAAGATCTCTTAATCTTTCACCAAAACTCACTTCATAAACACTTGATTTCAAGAGGTGATCATTGCACCAAAACACCCAATTTGGTTTCCAAACTCACAATAGAACCTAGTACACCTTGATCATCTTGATTTTGACAAAAAAAATTCAAAACCCCTCTTATAAAATCTCTAATTCATCAACTCTTTCAACATTCACACCCAAGTCACTAAACGCTAGTAGTCCACAACAACAAAATTGGGTATCCCTCCTAAAGCATCTTGAGTCTCCACAAACTAATTAAATTTTCAGGAACCCATTTTAGCTTCATTCAACATGTACTTTAACAACATGTATACTTTTTTTAAAAAATATATCAAAAAAATGGAATGTCCGCAGATTTTAGGCTTAAAATAGGCCAAAATAACAAAGCAAGTACCCACAAAACAACTCCAAAACCACAAATAACCATGGGAAGCATTGTAACATTCCATAAAACCCCCAAATCAACCATCTTTCTCAAAGAAATCATTTACTAATGCAGTAAATCAAGAAACCTTTACTTAAAGCTTGAACTATGCTTCATTTAATGAGGGTTTGATAAAAATATGCATAACCAACCCCCAAACACCTAGCCATTGCTTCAAACACCCGATAATAGGTCTGCACAAGCAAAAAAAACTATCTCCCATCCATCTTCAATACTTCTTCAACATTTTCTACCTTAGAGCCATCAATTTTAAGCCAAAATTCATGCATTTTCAACTAGGGCATCATTACAACCTATGCAAACCTTCTTTAAAGTTCTTGCAGCCTTGGAAAATCATCAAAAACCTAAAAAAAACCTTCTCACAAATTTTGAAGGGTTTTCAACAGTGGAATCTCAAGAAATGAATTTTTTTCTTCAAACCGAAACCTTAATTTCTAAGCAGGGTAGCTGGAAAGATTCGACCATTAGACAACTTAAACGACGTTTTCAAAATTGCTGGTAAGAACAAAAAAACTTCTGAAATTAAATTTTATTTCCATCCATGTAAGTCTCAGACCTGTACTAGTTTGTACAGGTCCGTACAAAGCAAGAAAACTACAAAAAACACACTTAAATTGTAGAAAAATAGAGCTTCTTCCATTCTTTTTTTCACCAAATGCTGCAATGCTCATGCCTCAAAGTTTTTGAGGCCAAAATAACCCCATGCAACTGTAACTCATTGGTTACAAACAAGAAACAATCAAAATGGTTGTTCACCTTCCACTTACAAGCATTTTTTACAAGTTGCAAAGCAACTTTTCTTACATTTCTTTAATAAATTTTTCCAAACGCCTAAGAATGACCCTACATGATTCTAAACATGCAAAAATGATCTTATGTCGACCTCATTACATCTATTAAATGACAAAACACTAAAATTCCTAACTTAGACACCTAAATGCATCATTAAAACTAACATGACCATGGTGCTCCTACACCATATAATGTGTCAATTACATAACACATGGCAAGGTTGAATACATCTCTTAAGTGGTATGTGATCCATCTAGAGACATAAATTTGAAAGTAAATGCATGCTCATGAATACAATATTTCTATATCATTTTAACATGGACCAATTTGGCCAAGGGCTAGAATTAGCCACATGCTTCCAAATAAAATTAAAATTAAAGGGTAGAAACATTTATTGAAGCTTGACCAAGGTTGATGATCCTAAGTTGTAAAGTGTTTCCCAAGCTTCTTAGTGAATTGTCTAGAAATATTATCTATCTCATAAACTAGCTTAAAAGGATTGAGGCTTCCATATGATTGTAGACAATATGAATATTCTCTATGGTGATCTTGCACATTGAAAAATACTCTTTACAAGTATTGCAATTTTAAAAACTCGTTCTTGGGTTTGTCTCATAACTCTTCCATACCAAGCTTTGTATTATTTTAAAATATATTAAATTTTGAATTTAATTTTTTATCTATATTAATATAATTATATTTATATTAATTCATTTAATATAAATATTGATATTAATTTATTAATTATATTATTAATATATTTATTCACATATTAATATAGGTATCTAAATAGCTCTATCTAAAAAATATTGAGATGTCATTTTCAATTATTTTATTTATTTAAAGAGTTATCTTATTTTATTTAAACATAATAGTTAATTTATAGTTTTAGTTCTTTTATGTGTATATATATTTTTTTAAAATGATGTACATGTCATAATATGAAACATAATTATATATGCTATTTTGATATATGACTTATTCTATAGCTATCATGTTTGAAAATTTGTTCAACTTTAGTGAACACCATTTTACAATCAAAATGGATACCACAAATTAATTAAAAAAATTAGCAGTCTAAAGCTCACACAAATCTTTAGTGAAATCTAGGCTCATACTCATTTAAGTACTTTGAAAAGATTGGTTAGAGAACAATTCAAGAAACTAAACAACTAATAGTTTAATCACTACTAGAATTCGCATTCTAAAAATACAACATTACAAGACAAGACAAATTATGTTACGAAACAAATTTTATTGTTACATTTCAAAAGAAAAAACTATGTCACTAAATAGCCCTTGTTCTCTTCCTAATCACATTTTGTTTCAACTCATTAATCCAAAGTAATTTCTAAGTTACTTGTTTGATCAATTTATTTAGCCCCCTCCTTAGAAAAAGGATCTAGTTATTCCTTTTCATAAACATGTATTAATTTTGAATACCACAAGTTATAAGTATTTTTTTCTCTTTGATTAGAAAATTTATGAATTTAGTTTAATTAGAGTAATTCTTTTAGTACAAATTTATAATAGACAAGATTGGGATTACGACTTAAATTTGATGGTTGTGTAGTTATATTTAGGAATTTTTGTCATAGAATATAACTTTCTATGAATAATTCATATTTAACTTTTTAAATTAATTCTAAAAATATACTAGTACAATATTCACAAAAAAATATAGGTGGTAGAAAGACACACCCTCAAATTTTATGTAGGATGACATCCAAAATAAATTCAAAAGTTCAACAAAGTGCTAAGCCCACACATAAAAAAAACTAAGGAGATAATTCAACACCATTAGGAGGGGGATCTATATCATTAGGTTTTCCCAAAAACATTGAACTAGGACCAAAATTATCATCAATTGAGTCTCATCCAATGAGAGCACCATCTTCCTCAAAAGTGTCATCTAAAATTTGTTGAGCGTGAACTAGAGAGATGAGTAGTTCCAAGCAAGGAAACTTACCAAAGTCTGGACAACTAGGAGCACCATGCTCATGAGAATATGAAAAAAATGGCCATGAGTACTAAGACCAACCATGGGGAGTATTATATTTATTTTTTAGGGGTTAAAATCCATAGGAATATGATCCATGGTATCTTCTAGTAGACTATTTGCGACTTCCCTAATGCCCTCAAGGAGCAGAAGAGGAAGGAGGTGAGATTCTATCAACAATGTATAAAGCATTTTCCACTAGTCCAAAAGTTCCTATAAATGTGTCACCAATTGTAGCTTTACTAGCTGGCACCTGAATATGCATAAACACATCAAATAAAATTATAACTTTAGTATTTAAAGAAAAATAAATAACATACAAACATCCTAAGAAAATAGTTACATTTCTACCCTTCCAAATGCTAAAAAGAAATTCCATCCTAAAAGAATGCTAAATCTAGGTATACTTGAAAGGGAGAAAAGGTTAGTCCCCTAAAAAACCATATGCCATGAAAAAAATCAGGCCTAAAAGGCCTAAAGAAATCATGAATCCAATTCCAAGCTTCCTAAGCTCTAGTGTAAAACTAGAAGAAATGTTTGAGAGTCTCAAACCATCCACAAAACGAACAACAAGGATTAAGAACTCAAAGATGAGTTTAAAAAGAATAAAATGGAAGGCCTTGATAAAAAAATGCATAGGAAAAGTGGGTCATTTTAGGCTCAAGAGTAGCCAACCAAATAGACTATAATTGGTGATGTCAAGTATTAAGAGAAGAATAACGCTGCCAACAATTGTTCAAATAACCAAACAAAGAAAAATGGGGAGAAAGTCATAAATATCCTTTATGAGGTTTACAATTATGAAATGGTATGTCAAGATACCATTTCCAATCCTTCCATCAATGCTTGAATGATTTAACCCCAATTTTGTGAATCATTTGGGGAGGAACAACATCAATAATAGTCTAAAAAGTCTCATGGTATTAGTTAGACAACTTGGAATTTAATTTAATTTATGGCCAAGATTTTTTGTTTTGGTAGCTCTATGAATGAGATATGTCAACATTCTAATGCCCCATTTGAAGAATTTCAAGGCATGGATCCATGGCACTTTAGCCAAAGGGTGAGCTTGACAAGATAGAATAGGAGACCACCAAATAGACTATTGATTAATTGAAAGGTCATTAAAAAAATCATTTTCACCCAAAGAAGCCAAGGATTAATAGCCTCCTATCATTTCCAAATGCTTTTAATGACAAAAGTGCCTTGAATCTAAACTAGTTCCCTCATGATGAGGAGAGTACATCAAGATCTAAGCCTATCCAAGTTGGCCACCTATAAGGTACACATGAACTAATACAATAATACCTTATGATAAATTTATAGGCTTCATTTTCCTCATGGGCTCTAAGAATCTATTTAGTACATAAGGTAATACCCAACAAATTCAAAACAATCCTAAGCCACCAACATCTTAGGGAATACAACTTAATTCTCAAGCAACATGATGAAATCCTTGATGCCCATCATTGGAGGCCTAAAGAGAGTCTCTAAGCAATTATTCAACCTTCAAATAATAGACTTTTGGAGGCACCCAAAAAGAGGAATAATAAACATGAGTGGTAGCCAAAACTTTAGAGAAAATTCAAAATTTACTAGCCAAAGAAAGCTAGTAATCCAATAATTGAGTTTTTTTCTCAATCCTAGTAACAATGACTTGCAAGAAGACAATAAGAAAATCTTGGAAAGTAAAGGGAATGCCCAAGAATCAAAAGACTTCCCCATGATTGATCCTTTTCTAGCTAAAATTATCTAATTGGCTTAGAAAGAAATTACTATCTATAGCATTGAGTCTTTTGCCATTGGATATTCAAACTAGAGGCCTATTAGAGTATAAAGACAATGAAGAACCTACTTGACATTGTGCTCATCCTCAATGAGGGTGATAAAGGAATCATCAACGAAATGACCATTGACCAATTGGTTGGGAGAATTAGGAAGACAAATCCCCTTAAATTTTTACGAATAATGTTTTAAGTAAAAGGGAAGATCTTAGACACATGATCAAACTTTCTATAAAATTACTTTAAAATATATTTAATATATGTCTTAACTTTATATATACACATATATAATCAAACATGTCTTAACTATATGTTTTTGGTAATATAAGCAACATTTACAAGGTGTTGTACCCTTAACACAAAGCAACACAAGGACATAAGTTCAATAGTACATGATTAACAAAAAACTGACAGTAGAAACAACAAACTAACAACAACCATCAAAACACCACCTAAAGGGAGCATGCATGAGCTAACCCCAAACCCCTACTTAGATATGTTTTTCCATTGCTCTATGAGGAATTTGAAAACATCTTTTTTTCCCTGATTGGAGCTAGAATCAGTGTTTGGGTCTTGATTTTGTATCTCCTCTCGCAACATAGACGTGAGAGTAACAACAAAGTGATGAATCACGTTGATAGTGAAGGAGGTAGGATGGTTCAACTTCCTTTCCAATATGTTGACACGAACCTACAAATCCTTGTAATCATATGTTAAATGTATAAATATTACAAATAAATGATTTGACTTGTAAGATCCACTATCAAAATTAAACCATACATTATAAGTAAGAATAGCACATTATTATGTTTAAAAAAAATTTGAATACCCGAATTTATAAGCAATTTCTCTTTGATCGGAAACTTTTTTTTAAATAGCCTATTGTACTAAATTTTCACCGTTTTAGTTTATTCCGAAGGAGTAAGCTTATTCCATGCTTGACAAGTGAAGAAAAGTGAATTGGAGAAAATAGGGCTAAATTGAGTTGGAGAAATTGAGGACTGCGCTTAAACACCTGGGGATTATCAGCTCTGTAATTTCTTCTCTGCTTTTTTTTGCTATCGACATACCCATGCAATGGCGTCGCTCAATCTTCAAACAGGTAACCACTACTATGCACTCATTTTATTTGTTTTCATTCTTTATTCGCCCTCTCTCTTTCTCTGCTAACAACCCCAATCCCGCACATACTGAAAAGTTTTTACGAAACATCTCTCCTACCTCTAGTGTTGTGCAATTCAATAAATCCATTAATGCCCTCTGTAAATCGGGCAACACAAACAAGGCCTGGGACTGTTTCCATTTAGCCAGAGGTAAAGGGCTTCCTCTAGATGTCATAACATGCAGTGCACTTTTGGGTGGTCTTGGCCATGTTGGTGATTTCAGAAAAATCAATGTGCTTCTTGCTGAAATGAAAGAGATGGAGATATATCCAGATGTTATCACTTATAGCACCCTTATGAAGGCTGTGTGTAAATGGGGTCGCGTTGAGGAAGCACATGAGCTCTTGCTCAAAATGAGGGATACCCATTGTTTTCCAGATATTGTTACATACAGCACCCTAATTGATGTTCTCTGTAAGAAAGGTAGGATAGATGCAGCTTTGATATTAGTAGCTGAAATGATACAAGATAGCCTTTGTCCTGATAATGTTACATATAATACCCTAATTAATGGTCTCTGCCAAGTTGATATGGAAGATGAGGCTCTGAGGTTATTGGGGAGAATGAGAAATACTCATTGTTATCCAGATATTGTTACATATAACACCCTGATGCATGGTCTCTGCAAAGTTGAAAGAGTAGAAGCAGCTATAGAATTAGTAGCCAAAATTATACAAGATGGTTATTTTCCCGACACTTACACTTATACTAACCTCATAGATGGATTCTGTAAGGCTGGTAAAACAGATGAAGCCTACAATCTGTTTGTAAAAATGTTGGAGTTTGGTCCTTTTCCTGATGAAGTGACATATAGTGCAGTTATTAATGGAATGTGTAAAGATGGCCGAATGGACAAGGCTTGGGATTGTTTTCATGACATGTGCAGAAAGGGTTTGCAGCCAAATGTGATTACTTATAATTCTTTGATATGCAGTCTCAGTGAATCACATGAGGTGGAAAAGGCTCAAAAGTTGCTGAAAGAGATGGTAAGAAAAGGCTGCTCTCCAGATGTTGTTACGTACAACTCTTTGATTGCTGGTTTATGTCAGATTAAAAGGGAAAGTGAAGGATATATTCTCATGTCTGAGATGGAAAACATGGGCTTTCTTCCCGATGTAGTCACATATACTATTCTAATATGTGCATTCTGTAGGATAGGGAAAATGAGAAGAGCATTGCAACTTTTAGAAGAAATGACAATGACGGGTTTGAAACCTGATGAAGTAACATACACCACAATTGTTGATGGTCTATTTAAGGCAGGTGATCTTTCTAGCGCACATTCACTGATAAATAAGATTGTAGCTGAAGGCTTGGCTCCTGATGTGGTCAGCTATACTGTTTTGATTGATGCTCATTGCAAAGCCGGTGAAATGGAAAAGGCTCTAAAGCTTTTTGAGAACATGAAAACGGTTGGCCTTACTCCAAATGTTGTAACCTATACTGCCATGATTGACGCTTTATGCAAACAAGAGAAACTTGAGATTGCTTTCTCAATGTTGGATGAAATGAGAGCAAAGGGTTTGGTTCCAAATGTTTTCACGTATAACACATTATTTTGTGGGGTCCGCAAAACACATGATTTGGGAAAAACATTTTTCTTGATGGATCAAATGAAGAAACAAGGCTGTGCTCCATGTGAAACAACTGTTAAGATACTCCACTGGCTGATTGATGTTGGCCAGATGGAAAAATTAGTTGACTTTGTAAATAGTGATGCTTTTATTATTTCTAAGTGAGCACAATTCATATACCTTCGAGAGTGATAGATGTGTTAAAGTCATTCTTGCATGTTTCTTTTCCCGTTCTATGAAGTTGCATCATCAATTTTAGATTCTCTTATAATTGGTATTTTACTTATATGCAGAAACTTACTTTTGTTCGAAGATTGGAATGTTAGACAATGTTATTTATATTTTCTAGCAGATTGTTTTTTTGTGCTAAAAGATTTCATTGACATGCAATTTCAATATTGCACTTTATGCTCTATCAAATAAATTTAGTTCTCTTCATACCTTTGAGTATATTAGGGCAAGTAAAATGAGTTTAACTCTTGTTTGGATAGTTCTTAGTTCTATGGTTGTCTACTATAGCCAGGTCATTATTTTTATCATAGTTCATAAGTGGGCTATCTAGGGGTAGACCCTGCCCATTCATAATCAAACCAGAAATTGAATCAAAACCAAAAACATGAGTAGTGACATATTAACAGTCCAAATCTCTATTAACTGTCAATTTATTCATCTTTTAAAGTCCCTTTGTTGGAGAATATTTGATACAGTATTGCCTTATTAAACATGCTTTTATGAAGTAACAGTAGATTTATATTTGTCTTCTGGTGTTTGGATGGTCATCCTGCACTTGTTTGTGTATAACTTGATGAGTTGATCCGAATGTCCTATTTGATTATATCCAAATCATACGTTTCTTCCTATATATTTGAACTCTTGACATTTAGATGATTCTATGAAGCTTGACATTTTCTCCAAGCACCACCTTTCTCCTCAGTTCTCTTCCAGATTAGGGGGTCATTTTATAGGCACATTAATGACTTTCATATTGCTGGCTCGACCTACTGGTTTAATATTTTGACCTGCTGAACCAACTCTCATAAACCACATATTGACTTAGAACTGAAGGAGATCAACCTGGAAGTCCATCTAGAAAACCACGCCCTCCTATCTGCTCTAAAATGATCTTCCAATCTGAGGTTTTTATGCAAGCTGATAAGAAACAAAAGATAAATCTTGTTGACGTTTTCTCTTTTATCTAGGTAACTCTGAAGAAAAAATAAAGAGGCAATGCTCATAAGTTAAGAAGAAAACTTCTTTGCATCATAAAGACCTTAAACTTCAAAGCCACTCTGTCATAAGAAATTATGCTTTGCTAGACATATTTCAATAGTGGTTTCTACTTGAGATTACTGACATTGAACAACTCTCAAGTACATTCTTTGTTGGTCAATGCCAGAAGCAAGGACATTTGAGGAAGTGTTTATTTAACAATATATAGGATGATAACAATAGTAATTTGACTACCATGTTCAGCATGAAATGAAGCTCTTCCCTTTAATAGATTTTTCTAATATGAATATTTTGATTATAAGTCAACTATGATTTCGCCTTTTAATAAATAGCTAGTATATGATACTTCCTCCCACCCAAATCTTAATAAAATGCAAAAATAGCAAAGGTGTTTTTAGTTGGAATTTTGTGTGTATCATTTAAACATGGAATCTCAATAATAGAAACCCCAAAAACAATATAAACAAGCGGACACAGAAGGTATAATGCTTGACTGGGATTTAAGGATATGGTATTGATGCTCAGATCACAACACTACTATATGACAGTGCTTCCAAAGGTAGCAAAAAGCTTGATAGGAATCAAACCAGAAAGAAGTTGATAATTTAGACTATTCCAAGGACATGGATACAACTTGTGATTGTGAATGCACCTGGCAGGTAATACAAAGAATTCCATAATTCAGATGGAAAATTCAAAGTCTCGGGTGGAATCTTATGGATTTTGCAGATCAATGTGTTACAGCCTTATACACTTCATTTTCTGCAGAATGGATTTTTATTTGGAAGAGCATGTAACCAAAGTTGCCGCAGCCATCGTCAAATTGATCGAATTCATAGCTGAAAATGTCAATTACTATTCTTAAATAAGAAGTTAACAAAACAGGTCTGTGCTGGGTTAACAAACTCAGCAAGTAACTTTACAGCAGGGCTTGAAACAATGAGATCGCTATTGTCTTGATTGGGTCGCGTGAACGACAGCATCGGAAAATGAAGTATGAAATCAAAAGATACAAGGACCTGAAAGCCTTGAAAAACAAATGTGGAAATGACACAAGCAGTTTAACAATGGTTGGTAGATTTCAAAGCGAAATGTCAATACCATGATATTGTTATTCAGCATTAGGATTGCTCGTTTAGTATCCAGAAGTAGCAGAAATAGCTACTAGATTTATGACATCATTCTTGCCTATTTCTGCCCATGTACTGAAGAGACAATATCTATATATACATTGACACAGACACCTTTAGAACAAGATGATGATGAAGTTTCCACTGCATCTCTTTTGAAAGAAATTACTTGAGAAGATATACAAACGGAGCATTGCAGAAATTAGGACTTTTTGCAACTCCACTTGCATTAGGGGCAATGACTCTATTAGCATTGTTCCAACTAATCTTACGATTTCCAACTGTAGTCCAACCCTCTTCACAATTTTTTTAAAGTGAAACACTCACGGGGTTATAAGTTGGTTTGGATCAAGCAGTAGTCTCATGCTCGGAAGATTGAGACCTAAAAACAGTGTTGGGTGAATCACTGAATTGATATACAAAACTTGTCTATATGCCAGAATAACATTGATTCAATATAAATATAATAGTATTGATACTTGACAAGTGCTTAATCCTTGGATTCAGGCTGTTATGGGCTTCACTTTACTCGGACTTCTAGATACATCCTAGAAGAGCTTAATGCCCAGATACTATCCCCAATACCCACAATCCTTTTGGATTCGTAGATTTTCGTGATAATAGGGATATTATGTTGTGTGTGTATATATATATAGGAAAAAAGATGTTAATAATTTGCCCTCTGGTGGAGGCAGTAGATGAAAGGTTTGTTTTGTTAACATGGCTTTTGTTACCTGCATGCAAATTATTGAGTGCATGCTTTAATGTTGTCTAGTCAAAATGTGTTTTTCGGGAAAATCCTAGATTATCATGTTTGTTGGATTTTTTTGGATATTGTTTAGCCTTGTTAGGTTGCTGCCATGATTCAATTTCTAAGAGAGTAAGCAGTGAAGGTTACTCTTGGTTTTGAGGAATTTGTTCAGGGTTGGGGTTACCAGTGAGAAGGGTTGTAATTGTGGGTTGGCTCTATATTTGGTATTTGTTCTTCACTAGGGGACAAATTATAGGCATATTTTATCCATTTTACTAGTTAGAACAGTGTATATATATACCTTAAATTTTTCGTTCACTAGTTACTTAAAACTCTTACAAATTTTCAAAATGTTGAGATGTTTGTGAATCGTATTTGATCATTTCAACATTATAAACAAGGGAATTATAGAAATCTACTTCAAGGAACCTTGTAAACAACAAGTATAAAATTGTAAACATGAAAACCAAAGATTGTCCTGCTCACATAGAATTGTATGCATTGTAAAGTCAGTGACAAAGTTACTCTTGTACAAGTTGTGAAGGTTTAACTAAATTGTATGCTTGTAATTTTACCTTTCACCTTGATTAATTGTGTGGAGTAATTATATATGGTTATGATGGTTTGACAAACTTATGTCTGAATTAGAGCAACTTTGTGAAGTAGAGCTTGTCAAATGAGTTCTGATAATTGGATTATGTTTCCTTAATGTAAGTTGCCAATTTGATATGTATATGATCCTTGTGAATCAATTTATGCATATGAAAATAGCTATGTGAAAGTATATCATCTGTTGCATTGATAAAATGATGGCATCCATCAAGAAGGGTCTCTTGAATTGATGTGTTTTCTCATGTTGGGTATATGCATTTATTTGAATGAGCATGTCATTATTTTAGCCTATGTATTTTAATCCTTGAGTAAGTTATGAATGTTTAACTATATTTTTTGTTTGCAATTATACCTTTCACCTTGATTGAATAATTTTTTGGTTATTGTATGGTTGTGATGATTTGAGAGGGTTTTGTATGAATTTGGGCTTCTTGAATGAGTTGATATAACATATTATATTTTCAAAAAGTAAGTTCCCAATTTGATATGTATACGATGCTTAGCTCAATTTATCAAATGATTTCAAGTAGATGCTTTATCTAGTTGACTAAACCAAACATGATTTGTGTCTACAATAATGATATTTAGTAAGTTAAAATGTTATTATTTGTTATCTTAGACCCCTTATAAAAGTAGCTTTGTTTTTTTACTTAAATAGTAGTGCTATGATAGTTTGATTTGGTTGCTATTCCTTATTGGACCATTTCTTAAATTTGTGTTAGAGGTCTTCCTCTTGTTAACCTATTACCTATGGGAAGAGTGATAAGATGTTATAAACCAATACGACTATTGAAGGAAATACTTGTTATCCTAGAGAGATCAACCAATGGTTGTGGTATGTTTAGGTGGGTTTACCACAATTTATGGGATGTTTAAGTGGGGGTACAAACTACTAAATAGTCAATGAATCTTGTTGATATAACCTAGCAATTGGATCTCATATATGTAGAGCTATAGCTTCATAAATACATATTATGTTTCCATAATCTAAGTTGCCAATTTCATCAATATGCATTGCATACTTTAGGTCACCACATGGCTTATAGTAGATGTTGTTAGAGTTTCTTAGATCAGATTAAACGATGAAAGCACTTAATAATATTGCAACACATAAGACAATAAACACAACAAGATACCTTGGGAAAACCCTCCTCTTGAGGGAGAAAAACCCAACAAATATCTCTCTCTATATATTGTAGGAACAAGAGCAGAAATCCGCTTACAACTCAGGCCCAACAATGGCCAACAATAATAAAGTCACACCTCTCTTAGATGCACTAGATACAAATGAATATGTTCTTCCTTGAAATCGGACTGCTGTTATGAGAGTGCGAATTGCTGCTCTAGATGCGAATTTACTTGAGGAAATGCGAACTTTAATGAATTAATTACAATGACAAGAAGACCTTGTATAAATACAAGAGAGGCGCCTCTTCAAGGTAGGTCTCTTCAAGGTAGGTCGGCCTTCTCAAGTAGTATAATAAATAACAAGTTATAAATAAGGTCGGCCCAAGTGAAAGTCAAGACAAGCGAATCATATAGGGTCGGCCCTCTCCATTTAATAAATGTTGTAGTCATGAATTAAATAGCCGAATGGCTATTCATTTAATTCATGCTCTTCTCCTTGGAATTTGTGCAAAGGAAGTGCAGCCCATAGCTGCTATAACATCAACAGATGTTTTATCTATTTGATTAAAGATAGATTGATTTGAGTCCACACTAATAATAAATTGTATATAATTATGTATGGATGTAAGATTTCTTAGTTTCTTGCATAGTATTTTAAGTTAATGCTTTTAATAAATTTCAATTAATTGGTTTGAACTATGCACATCTTGAAGCCACAAGTTTGATATGTTAATCTTGTTGAATGCACAAGACAATTGAGAGGGGAGGGAGGAGGGTGAATCAATTGTACCTTAAAACTTCAAAACCCTTATACACATTTAGATCCACAACTTAATTAACCCTTAATATGTTATAATGATTTAACATGAAAAGAAAATAACAAAAACTGAAACAAATCAACACCATGCACAAGAGCACCAGATTTACGTGGAAAACCCAATATGGGAAAATCCACGGTAAGGATTAGCTCACAATATAAAGTAATATCAACATCAAATACAATAGAGCTTATTGTTGGAGGGCTCAATGTCCAAAGAAGAAAAACTCGCTACCAAAATAGAAAAGAAGATAGAGAAGAATGTAACACAAATAAATCCATCTCAATGCAACAGAGAAATCCACCACAATATCATCAACACCTTCGCAACATGATCGAAAGAATTGTAGACACCTTTTGCTCATTGCATCCAGTAATCTAACACATGAAAGCTCACATTGCACCTCTGAAACTTGTACACTCTGCACTTCCCATCATTCGCATCTTACTTGTCTATCTTCGCATCTCTCAACAACTCAACTCATATTTATATCATCCTCAACTTTGAAACCCTTCTCCAAGGTCGGTTATGCACATCGATCATGCAAATTCAAATTAGGTTGGTGCCAAAACACTTTCATGGTAGATAGAAGTGAAAGCAGACCACAACGTTCCTTATTTGGGACCCAAATCTATAACACCATGCTACAACATGCTTCTATAAACAATAAGTATCCACCGCAATTAGTGTAAACACCAAGGTTGGTTGTTACCTGTGTAAACACCATTAAAATTTTAAGTACACACTTCCTTTGATCCAACAACACCTCACAGACAAAAAATGACCCCTGAACATAACCTAGAATATTCCATAAACACCCTAAAATCCAACAAACTCCCACGCAACAACTTTCACCTGAAGAAATGTACACACCCAGTACACTCAAACAACTCTACCATACACTACAACTTAGAAAACCTACTTCCAAAGCACCAAATCTCAAACAAATTTGATTGAGGAAAGATACCAACACTACTAGCATGCCTTCAGATTGCAAGACCTAAAATCAATCTGTGGAGAAACGTGAAGCAAAGGCATTTCTCTCAGGCACCTCTACAATGCATTGTTCACATACTAGTGAATACAACTTTTGCACAACAATCCATCACACCAAATTTTGAATATTACACATTTGAACACCTCTAATCAACATATCCGAAACACGCAGGCATATCTTCAACCTAGAAGAAATGCAGAGCAACACCAGAACACTACTCTACAACCTAGAACAACACTGCAACACACTGTTTCCTTTTTTCTCAAATTTTCTCAAAAACACTTAAAACCAAGCATTAGAGGCACATCCTCACCATCTTCATTGTTTTCTTAACCATAGATAGAAGCTTATCAAAGCAACACCAGAGGTTGACACCAGTAGTTTACTAATGACAACATAATGCAACTAATCAAACCTTAGATAATACCAACATACTCTCACAACAATCTCCCTCAATAATGTTCTTCCTTCTCATACAATAGACACCAATGACAACACAAACTTGTTGACATCAATGACAACACCAATCTGCTCATACTTGCAACAATCTCCCCATTTGTCATTGATGGCAACACATGATGTGAAAAACCATCAAAGACACAACAGCTCTGCTCCATACTTATTTCCTTTTTTCTTTGCACAACTAGTTCATTACACTCTCTCCCCGTTTAATTCTTATCTTTTTTTTCACATGACTTCCTCTCCCCCTTTGAAATCAATGGCAAAGGACAAAAGATTTGTATCATTGATGTTTCCCCCTTTTACATCAATCAACCTTCTTACAACTGTTTTGCAACTTTCTTTTCTTGCAATGCTCAGTATACTCCCCCTTAGAAGCACACACCATATTGTACCAATCAACAACCATTGCACAATGACAATATTTACTCCCCTGGCTGCAACCACCAACAATGTTACTACTTAATCCCCCTGAGAGGTAGCCACCAACATCAATCCAAACAAAAGAATAGATCTTGAAGTCCACTGGATTGATGCATCTCCTTATGCATCTCGTTTAAGGAGGGGCAATGACCCCCAACTTCTCTCGAAGATGCTCAAATGTATCCTTAGGAAGAGCCTTAGTGAATATATCAACAACTTGATCTTTTGTAGGCACACACTCAAGCTTCACTTCATTCTCTACAACCTTCTCTCTCAAAAAGTGATATCGGATTGAGATATGTTTTGTCCTTGAATGCATTACTAGATTCTTTGAAATACCGATAACACTTGTATTATCATAGAAAATAGAGATCGGTTCATCATACACTACTCTGATATCTTTCAATGTTTGTTTCATCCATAACACTTGTGTGCAACAAGATATTGCTACAATGTACTTTGCCTCTATAGTAGATAAAAAAATTGAATCTTATTTCTTGTTTAGCCATGACACCAATCTGCATCCAAGAAAAAATGCACCACCACTTGTACTCTTCATGTCATCCACACAACCAACCCAATCTGCATCTGTGTAAGCACGTAGACTAAAATCAGTATCGTTTGGATACCACAAGCCATAATCCAAAGTGCTCTTCAAGTATCTGAATATCCTCTTCACTACTACAACATGTGACTCTCTAGGATCTTCTTGAAATCTAGCCACAAGTCAAACTGCATGCATGATATCTGGTCTAGTAGCAGTCAGATATAGCAATTCACCGATCATTGATCTATACTTGCTTTGATCAGCCTTAGGAGATTTATCATTCTTTCTCAACTTGCAACTAGTAACCATAGGGGTACACACCAGTTTAGAATCTTTCATTCCAAATTTCTTCAACATTTCTTTGACATACTTTGATTGTGAAATGAAAATACCTTTATCAGTCTGATTTATTTGCAATCCAATGAAGAAATTCATCTCCCCAAACATAAACATTTCAAACTCTTTCTGCATTTCCTTTGCAAACTTTTTGCACATATCTTCATTGCCTCCAAAAATTATGTCATCAACATATACAACCACAATCAAGATTTGATCTTTTTCAACCTTAAAATAAAGATTGCTATCTATGGTACCTTTATTGAATCCTTGCTATATCAAATACTTATCCAACCTTGCACACCAGGCTCTAGGAGCTTGCTTCAATCCATACAATGCCTTCTTAAATCTGCAGACCATATCCAATTTGTTTGATAATTGAAATCCTTCTGGTTGTTCTATGCATACCTCTTCTTCAAATTCTCCATTCAAGAAACAAACTTTGCATTCGTCTGATAGCCTTTGAAATCTTTATGTGTTGCAAAAGCCAAAAAAATTCTGATAGCTTCCATTCTTGTCACAAGAGCAAATGTCTCCTCAAAATCTATTCCTTCAACTTGTGAGTAGCCTTTACACACAAGTCTTGCTTTATTCCTTACCACTTTTCCATTCTCATTTAGTTTGGACTTCTGAATACCCACTTAGTTCCAATCACATTCTTGTTTGCAAGTCTTAGGACAAGTTCTCAAGTTTATTTCTTTCAATTTGCAACAATTCTTCTTTCATAGTCTTGATCCAATATTCATCTTTGCATGTTTCAACCACTATTTTAGGTTCAACTTCAGAAAGTAAACATAGATTTACCTATTCTTCAACAACTTTCCTTCTTGTCAGTACATCTTTGTTCTTATCTCCAATGATCTAATCTTCAAAATGATTATTCTACACATACTTAGGGGTTTTAGGAGTCTTTTTTGGAGCTTCTTCCTCTTCAATCTGTACTTCTCTTTCTTCATCTTTTTCTTCTTCTCTACAACAAGACTCATTTGATTCATATCCATATATCATCATTGAATTCTTTTGCAAATCTTTGTCAACCTTGATACTTGCACTCTCAACAATCTTTCTCAATCTTTTGTTGTAGCATCGGTAAGCTTTGCTTCTAGGAGAATATCCAAGGAAGATACCTTCATCAGACCTTGCATCAAACTTTCCTAAGTTATCTTTATCTCTTCTGATATAACATTTGTTTCCAAACACTCTGAAGTATTTGACAATAGGGATCCTTCCATACCATAGCTCATAGGGAGTCTTTGTACTGTTTGCTCTTGCTTGAACTCTGTTAAGTATATAAACAATAGTATGAATTGCTTCTCTCCAGTAGACTTCTGGTAGATTTGCCTCTTTCATCATTATTCTTGTAGCTTCTTGAACAGTCATATTCTTTCTTTCAACTACTCCATTTTGTTGAGGAGTCCTAGGGATAAACAAGTGTCTCTTTATGCCATGATCTTGACAAAATATGTTACACTCATTGGAGGTGAACTCTCCACCTCTGTCATACCTCAAACATTTGATTTTCATATCCATTTCATTCTCAACCATAACTTTGAATGTTTTAAACTTTTCTAGAGCTTTTGATTTTTCTTTAAGAAAAGTAACCCATGTCATTCTAGAATAATCATCAATTAATAGTGTGAAATACTTGTCACCTTGAAGACTTCTTGCTCTTGTAGGACCACAAAGATCTATATTCACCAATTCCAACATTCTAACTTAGTAGATTGTTCTTTGGTATTGAAGTTTCATCTTGCTTGCTTTCCAATTTGGCATTCTTTACAGACAACAATGATAGGCTTTGTATTCTTTGGCAGATCTCTTACAACTTGAACTAAACTTATCCTCACTAGGCTATCAAAGTTGAAGTGACACATTCTTCTATGCCATAGCCAACTTTCATTAATGAGTCATAAAACAATGACTATTAGCACCCTCAAGCTGATAAACATTTCCATCTATCCTTCTTCTAGCAACAACCACAATTTTGGATCCTTTTCTGATTTCACATCCATCATCTTGAAATATACGATTGTATCTTTTGCTACACATTTGTCCAACATTCAAAAGGTTGTGCCTTAAACCCTTAACATAGTAAACATCTTCAGTATTATGCTTTCCATCAAAACTAATAGAACCTTTTCCACATATCTTAGCAGATGTTTCATCACCAAATCTAACACATCCTTCGTCATAATTTTCAAGTTTAACAAACTTAATCTTGTCACCGGTCATATGATTAGAGCATCCACTGTCAATGATCCACTAGTTCTTCTATTGTCTAGCATGAAAAGCAGATACCAAAGTACCTTTAGTCTTATCCTTTGTCTCCAAAGGGCTTTCCTTCACACATCTCTTAGAGTTAGTAGAAATAGATTCATCTTTTAAAGCCATGAACAAGCATTCATCATCATCATCTCCATAATCAGATTCATCATCAGAAATAATTGCATCTTTCTCTAACATAATAGTTTTTCTTGATCATCTTACCTTTGTTCTCCTTATTTTTGTTATTCAAACCTCTATTTGGACATGTTGAAACATATTGATTTATCTTTCCACAACTGAAACATTTGAAAGGAAGTTTACCATTATACTTACCAATACCCTTCTTCATTCTCCTTACAAATTTAGCTTCTATATCATCAACATCCTCCTAATCCGATTCTTTCATCTCTTCTAATTTATCAGCCTTAAAAGTAGTGTCAACTTTTGCACCACTATTTGTTCCAAATTCTCTCATTTTAAAAGCAATTAAAGAGCTATACAATTGATCTTTGGTATATTGAATCAAATTTGTAAAATTTTCAATAGCAAACGCTTTATGACTGTAAGATTTAGGAAGAGTTCTAAGATTTTTCTTTACCACTTTTGGTTCTTTGAGTTCACCACCAAGACCTTTGATAGTACCAACAACTTCGTCTACCCTTTGCATATAAAGAAAATAACAAGAACTTAATCGAATCAACACCAGGCACAAGAGAACACTAGATTTACATGGAAAATCCAAGATGATGAAAACCATGATAAGGATTAGCTCACAAAATAAAGTAATATCAACACTAAATACAATAGGGCTCACTACCCAAAGAAGAAAGACCGACTGCCAGAATAGAAAAGAAGATAGAGAAGAATGTTACACAGAGAAATACATCCCAATGCAACAGAGAAATCCACCAAAATATCATCAACACCTTCGCACCATGATTCAAGAATTGTAGACACCTTCTGCTCATTGCATCCAGTAATCTAACACATGAAATATCACTCTGCACCTCTCCAATTTGTACTCTAACACTCTACACTTCGCATCCCTCAACAACTTAACTCATATTTATAGCATCCTTAACCTTGAAACCCTTCTCCAATTCAAATTCAAATTAGGTCGACGCCAAGACACTTCTGTGGTGGATAAAAGTGAAAGAAAACCACACCATTCCTTATTTGAGGCCCAGATCTATAACATCACGCTACAACACACTTCTATAAACAATAAGTATCCACCACAATTAGTGTAAACACCAAGGTCAGTTGTTACCCATGTAAACACCATTGAAATTTTAAGTACACGCTTCCTTTGATCTAACAACACCTCGTAGACAATAAGTGTCACCTGAACATAACCTAGAATATTCCATAAACACCCTGAAATCCAACAAACTCCTTTGCAACAACTTTCACCTGAAGAAATGTACACACCCAGTACACTCAAACAACTTTTCCATACATTGCAACTTAGAAAATTAACTTTTGAAGCACAAAACCTCAAACAACTTCAATTGAGGAAAGATATCAACACTACCAACACATTTCCAGATCCGTAAGACCTAAAATCAATATGCGGAGAAAAACGGAGCAAAGACATTTCTCCCAAACACCTCTGCATTGCACTATTCACATATTGGTGAACACAACTTCTTCTGCACAACAATCGAGCACATCAAATTTTGAATATTGCACCTCTGAACACTTCTAATCAACATATCTGAAGGGTGGGTGCAAAAATTTAGGGGGGGGGTGAGGGGGGTGGCAAATTGTGGCCAATTTTTTTTAATTTTTTTGAAAGGATATAACGTGAGTGCGTTATAACATGAGCGTGTTATAATGTGAGTGTGTTATAACATTCTCGCATTATGGCTTGGTGTGACCGAGCCTAAGACTCGGTCACATTGAGCATATAACACGCTCGCATTATAGCTTATTAAAACATTTGAAAAAAACCATTTCATCTCATTTTCACTGTTGTATTTTCTTGTCTATGACCAGCAAACCCTGCTAATGTGTGCTTGCATTTTGGAAGCATCAAAACTTATAGTTTCTTCATTGAACCTTTACAATTTCATCACCAGGATGTTGCCACGTCGACGGGGAGGTCAAATAAGTAAGCATTGTTTGTTTTTTTTCATGAATTTGTTGTTAAATAGGTAAATTTAGGTTGTTTTTGATGTTTATTTCTTTAATTTATAGGAGTTGATAATCAACGTGAAAATCCTCCTCAAAATCCTTCTCCTTCACATGAAAAAAATCCTCAATGACCACAACAACAAAATCCTCAACAACCACAACAAAAAACTCCTCCAACAATTCCTCAACATCCTCCTGGTACTCAACAAAATTTAATGGGGGAAATTGAAAACAACAAAAAATAGATTAAGGAGTTAATCACGAGGTTGAACAATCTTGTAAGTTCATCCGTGGAAAGAAACACACTTGCGAATTCACTTCAACCCATGTTAACACATGTAGATACAATTATCAAACAATTAAGTGGTTGGGCAGATAGGAGGCAGGGGTGTAGGAATTTTGATGTAGATAAATTATCATATAAAGAAGTAAAAGATGAAAAAATTACAAAATATGATTTGTGCTCACTATTCACTGAACCATAAACAAATCAAACTCTTAACCTTAATAGGAAGAGGTTTTTTATCCATTGGTGCCACCACCAAGGGATTAGGAACTATTTTTGGGATAGGCGGTGGATGGTTTTTGACTATCCACCATGCAACAATAACAAGGTCCCCCAATATTTCTTGAGGAAACTCTACTGCGAGTTTATCCTCAACAAAATCCCCAACTATTTTGATATGAGGGACTTCCAAGGGAGAGGTGGAGGGTCGGCACAGGATAGACTAGGTGCATGTCAAGATCCTCAGTGGCAAGGGAGATGAGAACTCACTAGGCTGGCTCATGAGCATGTCGTTATCCCTTTTATCGCGAAAGAGAGTGTTGAGGTGGAAACTTTGCAGTCTATCAACTCTTTGACCCAAAGTATCATCCAACATGCCAGTTCTGCAGTACAATTCCATCCAGGGGAGAGTTTGAGGGGCAGGCTTCCACCCCATTCTTGCTAAGTTTGTGAGTCAGCTTGTACATATGACCCCATAGACACTCAGGAGGCTGGTACGCAGGATAGGTCTGCAACTGCGGAGTTCACAATGGAAGATGACATTTTGAATGAGGCTTTCGACGTCGATACTCAGGTAAATGTCAGCTTGTTCAATGAATTTAATTTATTAAATTTCATTTTTGAAATTCAAGATTAACTAATTTAGTTTAATGATTGTAATAAAATTTCAGGGTCACAATGTTGATACTAGATACACCAGCCCTCCACTTGTTTATTACTTCACTGCATCTACTGCAGAGGTATGTAACTAGTAAACAATTATAAATATTACATGTGAATAACATTGTTATATGAATGGTATTCTAATATCTAATTTGGATGTTGAATAGGTTAAATTGGAGGTTTCATGGGAACACCTCCTAGTGCCAATGGAGTTGTACAAACATTCACACAAGTAATAGAATAAAGAGTTTAACTAATGAATTTTACTTAATGGTTTTGTGTAGTTTATATTCATATCATTGATTGCATTGCATTGCTTATCTTTCAAACTCAAAGCATTACTTCACATTGCATAACTAATAAATAGATGTTGATAGGTGACAAAATTTCAATTACAATATAGTTGTTTAGAAAGTCAACATAAGCAGGGATGTAATTACTTCACATAGCATAAGTAATAACTAGGAGCAACTGCCAATTGTATTTTTTTGTCATGGCATTCCATGAGACCAATTTTTATGAAGGTATTTTTTCAAACAATTCATTGCTTGTCTATGCTATGGATACTTGGAAAAAATCTATGAAATAATAATAGTAAGCAATAGCATAGACAAGGCAATGAGTTGTTTGAAAAAATTCCTCAAATAAATGTGGTCTCATGGTGATGTCCATCACCATGAGACCCAATTTCTTTGAGGCATTTTTCAAATAGCTCACCGCTTTTTCTATGCTACCGCATTTTCCAGACATGTCTACCAAAGCATTTTATCAAACTGTTCACTTCCTTGTTGCTATGGCTAGAATCCTAAAAAAGGTGCTTTCCAACAAACTATGGATGCTTGGAAAACTATCAAAGCATAATAGTAAGCAATAGCATAGACAAGGTGGTGAGTAGTTTGAAAAAATGTCTCAAAGAAATGTGGTCTCATGGTGATGGAATGCCATTCCATCACCATGAGACCACATTTCTTTGAGGCATTTTTTCAAACTACTCACTACCTTAAGAATAGAAACCAATCCTTTAGCCAAAATTCCCCTCCAAATTCATTTCAAGATCCTGATCCTCATCCTCAATTTACCAATCCATGGAACCTTCCACCTCTTATTCCACTTGTTCATATCCCCACCCCTCCCTCTTCATGTCATAATCGCCCTCAATCTCATAACCAAGACCACATCATACCATCCACCCCATCCAAGCATAACACCATAGATAAGGAAATGAATTGTTTGAAAAAATCACTCAAAGAAATACGGTCTCATGGTGATGGAATTCCATGACACATTTGTTTGTCATGGAATTCTATCACCGTGAGACCACATTTCTTTGAGGCATTTTTTCAAGCAATTCATTGCCTTCTCTATGTTACCACATTTTTTGTACATGTCTACCAGAGCATTTTATCAAATGGTTCATCGCCTTTCTACTATGGATAAAATCCTAAAATAGGTGCTTTCGAACAAACTATG
Source organism: Sequoiadendron giganteum (assembly GCA_007115665.2). Lineage (NCBI taxonomy): Eukaryota > Viridiplantae > Streptophyta > Pinopsida > Cupressales > Cupressaceae > Sequoiadendron > Sequoiadendron giganteum. The sequence goes on along the minus strand of CM021103.1, from coordinate 75,683,403 downwards.
GATAGAGAAAATAGTAAGCATGATAGTAAGAAATAAATAGTTCAATAAGTACTCAAAATTTTGTTCATTATCTCATACATTATAAGCCATTATGTGCATCCCTATTGTAGTTTTTGTGATTGAATAATTTGTTATTTTATTTTTAGATGTTGCAAGCGAAAACACCTCTAGATGTTCATAGGGAAATGGAGCTTGGTGTTTCTTCTGCTATAGACTCCTCGATGCCTCTCACGGGGTATGGGGCAGATTACTAAATTTTATTTTGCATTTGTTATTATATAGTTATTAGTTAGTGAAAAATCAAACCATTATTGATTCATAGTTTAATTTATCTTTGGATGGTTTCTATAGGGCTTCACCATGCCACAACATGGGCATACAAATATTTCCCCCAAGGAGAGTGATCATCTAGAGGCGGTAAGTGATTATTTTATTAAATATATCATTTTTTATAATGTAATTTATATATATTAATGTACTTGTTATTGTAACAGGTAAGGCTTGATTGGGAACTAAAACTTAGGAGGAGCACCAGGAGCACTCCTCGACCTCACACTAAATGAGTGACCAAAATTTCCATCCAGTCTACCAACAAAGGGCAAGAGTTTGTTTTGAGAGCGTGGAGGGAAATGACTTTTGATTCTAGGGCCTTTTGTTGTATGCCTATATGGCATTTTTGGATATATTTTGAATTGCATATATTTGACATTGTATGCCTATATGGCATTATTGTAAGCCTATATGACTATTTTTTATATATTTTATACTTATATCGACATATATTGATGTATGCCTACATGGCTATTTGGTTAATACAAATCTCTTTTATCGATGGTGTCCATATTTTCATTGTAAATCCATAGTTCAATAGATATGAGTTACGTGTATTCAAGTGTATAATTTACAACTTACGTGTATACTTTGAGACTTATGTGTATTCCAATGTATACTTTGCGAACTACGTGTTTTCATGTGTATACCTTGTATTAATGCATATACTTTGTATCAATGTGTATACTATGTATTCATGTGTATACTTCAAGGCTTACGTGTATTTGAGTACTTGTGCTTCACTTATTCATATGTATGCTTCACTTATTCATGTGTATACTTATTAATTGGTTAGCCATAACATTTCTCATTGCTGTCCTTCATGGTTTGTCTTGAATATTTATTGATTGATGCTAAAAAAATTTATTAGGTAATGCTAAACAACTTCAATATTTCCAAAAATGATTCACCAAAGATTTATCATTTACTTATGTGCTAATTCAATATGGAATCCAAATAATAATTTGAAAGGAATAAAGCTAGGAGGAGAGGGAAGATAGATATTTATAGTGTAACCTATTGTATCTTCTCTATACAAACCTCTAATGGCACTTGTATGCTTGTTATTTTGTTTTCTACTTTTCATATCCCATTTTCATAGGTGGATCATCACTTCTCTTAATTTTTTTCTTCTCCTATTCTAGGTCATCACCTCCACTTGTGGTATTCTAAAATAAGCTCTAGTTTGTGGTGGGAGCCTACTAAGATTTAAAGGAGTCATTAGTTTTCCCCTTAGTTGTCTTGGGTGATTTTATTATTTCTTAGTTGGTTATAATGTATTTGATAGTTAATTTTGTGGAGATGGAACCTCTCATTCTTTGCAATAGGAAATTTTAGGTAGATTCCTCTTCAATAAAAACTAGAGTTAATTGTTTCTTTTGTTTTCTTTGAAATACTCATTAGAGTGGGGTCAAGATACTTTCAAATGAAATATATGGTTGAGTAGATTCATAGGTTGTGAATTTTTCTAGCACCAAATCTACCTATGTAATTAGCTACTTGGTTTAGAAATTTGGAGGTTTTGATTTTTACTCATTTTTCATCACCAAATATTATTATTATTTCACTTACTTGGATTTGAGGATTTTTTGAAGTGTAGAAGGAGGTTCTCAATTTGAATGCGCTCTCAAAAAAGCCCCAAATCGTTCATTCTTCGATTTCATATACGCTTCTCTAAGCGGAATAAGATCGTTCGTCTTGTTTCATGTGCGATTTCCTTAAAGATGACCCATGACCATTTGCATCGAGCATCAACCCATAAGTTGATTTGGACGTTTCAGATGAAGGAGATCACACAATAATAACGTAAAATATTCAACACCTAATGTTTGAGGGTAGTCTCATTTCCCATTTCAGCAAAGAGTATTGAATTTGTAATCGCCAGGAAAAGTATTTCAACCCACATCATGGGGAAATCTAGTCAATCCATGGGAAAATCATTTGGCAGACAAGCCAAAGATACCGAGAGATGCTTTATCCAAATCCCGAAGCAACAACTTATCAGTACCAATGAGGAAGGTGTTCAATGTCGTCAAAGCGAAATTTTAGCAAAGAATGGCAGAAAGGTGGCTTAAAGAGAAAAGAAACAACTTGCCAAAGAATGTAGGACATGGAGAATTCA
>CM021103.1:74861799-74955625 GCA_007115665.2 Sequoiadendron giganteum | reverse complement strand
CCCCTGACTAGCTAGATTCAACTCAAGTTTGAATGACAGGTTCTTTTATCTCTTCACTCTTCTTCTCTATAATTTGTTTCTATGTTTTAGTTCCATAATTTTTTGTAATTCTATCAATTTGATGTAGGTGCATCATTAGCCTAGTTTACTATTACATCACACACATTACTTCTAAATTAGATCCAACCCTGCTACCACAAAAAGGGACCAAAACCCTGATAAGTCATAATAGCTCTTCCATTCAAGATAGTAGCCAAGTGGTATTTTATGATTTTTTTTTTGTCCCTAAATGTTATATTGGATAAGGTGTGACTTAGACCCTAGATCCCATTTTCCCCCATCATAGACACGCATAATACCAACAAGTACACAATAGAAAATAAGGACATAGATATGTATGTGGCATTGTGAATCAATCATTTTGATATGCCAAGTCATTATAAAATCTAAATATGGAATATGCATTCCATGAAAAAGGCCTTGATCCATAGATTTCACAAGTTTATGAAATAAACTATGCTTATTATAACCACATATAACCATATGAAGCATTCTAATTATAATTATTAGCCCCTAATCTTGCTACCCAAACCCATTTTCTTTGTTCCCTACCTTGTCCTTTTAGGAATCCATGTAAATAAACTAATAATTTATGTATCAAGAATTTTGATATGACATCACTTTAAAATCTCAATATGGAATATACATTCCATGATAAAGGCCTTGATCTATTGGTATCATAAATTTAAATATAAAACAACCATATGCAACATTCTAATTATGATGCTTAGAGAACCCTAATCCTACTACCCAAATCTATTTTCTTTGTTCCCTACCTATTTTGAATAAATCATTATTTTATTTGCATTGATCCATAAAATGATAAGGTATTGCACACCCAAGGATATTAACCAAGACATGGAACTAATTCAAATTATGTAGTGTAATATTCAAAATTTAGCATAAAAATCTCAAAGTCCTTTATCATGTTGCAACTTAGTAATAAAGGGGATCTGGAGTGGATGTTATGTGTCGTAAGATCTAGGTTGTAAAAATTGATGTGATTCCATCAATAAACATCTATAAGATTGATTGAACTTGAAAATATCTTCAATGACTATTATAATGCTAGAACTTCTACCATATCATGGGATCTCAATCTCAGGCTTGAGATGGACTAGAATGTTGAGTTGTTTAGAAATGCCTTTACAATGGGAATTATACTTTGTGGTTAGAATCTACAAAATTAGGAAATACATGGAAAATTACCAAGACTTGCAAAAATAAAACAAAACATGAATATTTTTTTTGGGTGATATAAGATTACTCAACCCTCCCACATCAATATGTGATAGTACAATGCTTCCATGGATGGAGTGATGCCATTTGTGTGCTAAAATTCCATAAATGAATCAAGAAAAGTGGATGAAATTCCATAAGCGTATAATCATGTTATAATTAGTGAAGTATGAGTAAAATCCTAAACAAAGGACCATAGGATTCTCTAATGTCACAATAGAGCTCTATTTTCATGTAACCAATAGTTCACAATACCATCAAATGGAAGTGTAAACCCTCAACGAGTGTACATAAATGATATAAAAAATGAGGTACAATATGTTATAGATCTAAATATTATTCAAAATTAAATCTGAAATGAAGTCTTAAATGGTAGCCAAGGGTGGGTAGGATGGACAAACATGAAAGCATAATAAAACACAAACTCTAGCAAAAAAAAGTATGTATAAAAATGATTTAATAATTAAACCCTAGACAGATCTAAAAATGATAGTATAATCATAAAATAGATATATGAAACCTTAAAACAATGAAGATATAGACCCTAAAACAAAAATTAAGGGTGGTTGTAAGATTAAAAGAGTAAACTAAAAATGAAAAGGAAAAATACCTTCCCAATGTTAATCTAGACTAATTAAGTAAATACTCACAAATCAAACATAAACTAACCTACATTAATTATTGATAACTTGGAATGAATAACCATAATAAATAAATACACTAAGAAAAATGAGGAGGATATGGCACTTATCTATGGGAATTATGAAGATGAATAATAACATGATGTTACATAGAATTCCACCTATCATGGGATTAAAAATGATTCCTTTTTGTTTGCACTCTAGATTAAAATGAAAGTATTAGCTTGACAACTTTGATTTGGGTTAAATCTATAGATTTGGGTAAATTTTGTAGGCAAGAAGATCTAGGATAGTGTGTATTCATATTTTCTTATTCACCTAATTTGTTGCATTTATATGATTGTCAAGGACTAGTGGTATTTAAAACCGCCCAGGGAAGATCTATAGATCACAAAGTCATGTTCGCCTAGATCAACCTCTTTAATAGAACTGACTTTATGATCACAAAAATAATAGAGGACAATAATTATAGAACGTGTCGATACTTTAGAATGATGTAATGTAGAATCAAATTCTTCTTAGGTGTTTCAATCGAAGAGTTTCTAAGATACTCTTCCTCAAACACAAATGTTTTTCAATAATTTTAAGATATGGAAAGATGATACAATAATGTCTAAATTGAATACAATTGAATGTCTTAAAATACAATTACATAACAATAAATCATACCAAATAAGTATCAAATCAGTCCAAAATTGAAACTATAATTTGAATTTGTATTCTACGATTTTAAAAATTAGATCCATTAATATGAAATCAGCTTGTGATCAGCATCCTTATCAAGTGTAAGTTGTATGTGCTGTAGAAATTTGTGAACGTCAGCAGTAGTGCTTATTTGTCATTCTATAACCAGTTGTAGTGGTATGCTTTGACTGTTAGTCTGGAATCTGCCGGTCGTTTTGTCAAGCTATAACCAGTTGTAGTTGTAAGTTGACTGTTAGTCTGTATTCTTCCGGTCCTTGAATGCTACCAGTAGTCTGTAATCTTATTAAACTTAATACAATTCAAAAGAAGCTGTAAATGTCTAAGGAGACATCGAACTATCAACCAAATTGAGGAAATTATATAATATGAAACAAGCATAGTAATCTTTGATATTCAGAAGCTTGACAGAGAATCAAAACATTAAAAGAGACAAATTTGAATAACATATGATATATAATATAGAAAATACATTATTTTTATTTGGGACTTCTTGGTATCCAACGTGAGGATGACTTAAAACACAGTTGTCTGCTTTCATTTCATTTAAATAATATCAACAGTGTAAAACTGAAAATGATAACTCTTTTTGTGTGATTCTATTTCATCTAAAAAATGGTGAATTGTGAATTGTGTAGTATAATTTTATATTTTTTTTAATAGAAGTGTATTGTATATTATTAAAGAAAATGACTGATTATTTTTAATTATATATATTTTAGATTAATTCATTAAATGTAAATAAATAGTAATTGATTAATATATATTAAATTGAGATGAGATTGACAATTGAAAAAATTAATATTGTATATAAGAATTAAATAAATTGAAAAGGATATTTAGTGTAATTATTGATGATGGAAAATGATGTGATAAATTTTAGTAATTGATTTGTTTTGTTATTAGAATTTTAGGATTTTTTATGACAAATATCTCAAATTTTGAAGATTGATTGTCTATTGCTCTGGATAAGATTTGTGACTATGGAATTGGTTTCTCAAGTGAGGGATTTGATACATAGACTTGATCTAATGTGCATGGGTCTAAACATGATGACATGACCTTTCAGGATTCTCATATCTCAATCTTTATTTTCTATTTATTGTAAAGATATATAGTGTTTACATGGACCTTTGAGGAATCTATTAGATTGTGAGGGTATGTTCCCCTTGGCCAAAACTCCAAAACTCTAGCTTTATGAATTTGAGCAAGATGATTGAATACAACATGCAAACACATAATGGTCTTACAATGATGCTACAAGTAGAAAATACAAAGTATATTCTCCTTTTAGCTTGGATCTAGATGTCCTCCTCACATTCTAGATTAATTTCAAATAAGTGAATGAATTATAGGAAAAATATTAATTTAAATAGGAGAATATTTACATAGAAAAATAGAATCAATGTATTTGAATGGATAGAATATATAGAACATAGGACTTAACATGGGAAACCCTTAAATGAAATAAATCTACCAACAAAAACATCACCCTTCTTTGTATTCATAGTAAAAAAGCTTACAATACAAAATATAATCCTCCCATGCTCTCAAAGAGATTTGTAACTCACTTTCTAGAGTAATGCCATCAAAGTATGGCATAACACCCCAAAGTAACCCACAACTTTATAAAAATATTTACATTTTATGTACGTTGTACTATGCATTTCCTAAGGTCTTCCCACTTGTTGCATACATTGCATAGGGGATCAAACATAGGCAAAAAACTAACTAGTAAGGAGATACATCCCCATAGCAATCCTACATCACAAGAACTTCTATGTGCTTACAATCTTCATCAAATAATCTACAACATTATTTGAAGTGTTTTAATTCTTGATTAATACCCTCTTGTCCTACACCTTTTCATGAATGAAATCATACTACACATTAATGCACTTTTTGTGTATAAAAGGTTGAGTTATTGGTCAAATTGATAGCACAATCAATCCTCACTAACTCCTATCTTAGGAAAATATTTAATCATAATATTTGAAGCCATATTACCTCTTCACAATCATGAGAAACTTTCACGTGCTCAAGTTTTATAATTTAAACAACCACATCTTTACTCTTGGTCATCCAACTTATCACACAAATAGATAGCTTAAACACATAACCACTACATGATATTCTATCATCAACATTGCTTACTCAATTTACACCAATAAAGCCCTAAATTTAGAGAAAATAAAAATATGTAATTAGTAGCTTCTATCACACATTACAAATTATATTAAAAACTAACTAGCCTTAAAATTAGTGAAAATAAAGAGAAAATGGTGAAAAGGTTTTTTTTGTTATATAAATTGATACAAATATTTGACTATGCATATAAGGAAGGATGTGACTTGGTGTATATCTCAATGAAAGAGGAATTTGACTGTGTATGAAGTGGTAAGTGCTCCCTTGAACATGGGAATGAATGTGAATCTGCTATTAAAAATATAATTCACATAGGAATGTCAATGACCTATATGCCTCCAAATTAGTTGCATACAAGGGATGCAATAAATTAGAGGATATGATACATATGTGATAAATAATAGTAAAATATAAAAGCATATAATAATCATGTAAAAACATAAAATTGAGATAAGCATCAAGGTATGTATAATAAAATTATCCTCAATATAGGCAAATGATAGGAATATAATAAATATAAAGGTAAGATAAGGACATGGAAACAAATAATAATAGATATAAACATGAAAGTACATACAAATATGATTTCCCAAAGTATAGGAATATGATGAAATAAGAATGAGAATGAAGACAAGATATGGATTATGTAGATACCAATAGAATGTCAAGGGTCATAAAGCTAAGAGTACAAAAATAGTCAAAACATGAAATCATAGGACATAAGCATGATAATAATCATAAATATAAAGATAAGGGCATGGAAAAGTTCATGATATGTAACCCAAAGCATGATAATGATCATAAACATTATATCATAAGCATGATAAGAATTTATAATATATAGACACGATAAGGCATGAATTCATTGGCATGATAAATACACATTAAAAACATTAAAAAAAATCATGATTGAAGTAATCCTACCATGTAAACATCATAATCCATGTTTAAGATAAAGGTCTTGTGACATAAAAACATAAAAATAACATGAATTATGCGGCATAAGATAATAAGAGAATTTAAATAAGGAACAAGTGAAACCATGTGATAAACATATATCATGAGAAAATGAAAGAGATAAACAAATTATATAAGATATTGGAAGCTAGAAAAAATATAAGAAATCATGAGAGCTAAATAAGACACACATGAGAGCATAGTTGATAAGGATAACATGTAATAAAGCATAAGAAAGATGCATCCCAAGTGGGAATAACAATGCATATATTTCATAATATATAAAGATGAAATTATAATACGTGAAGCAATACAAAAATACCAAAATGTAAGTGTAAATATGGATAAATCATGACAAGTCCCAATATTTCATATAACTTAGACCTAAAATGATTCTACTCTAAGAGGTTATCCTCTTCCCAAAAATTAGCATCATAATATTCTCCCATTGCATGCGTTTCTTCAATTACATGTGTATTTCCTCTTGGTAGGAATTTTTACTCTTAATAAATACAATATCAATAGGTGGAGTTGTAGGTTCTTTCTTCTTTATTATTTTCTATTTTTTCTTTGGAGGTGGTGTCATTGAAATATTTTACATTTTTTGCTTCAAAATTCTTTGTTAGAGTCCATGAAGTAGTAACCTTAGTATGCAATATTATTTTGTATTGTATAGGAACCTTATCTATCTTAGGTGGACTAGACATTATAGTATTCTTGTCTTGATCATGTGCTACCATATATTTATCTTTCTCTTCATTTTGTTCTTTCAATTTTATTTGATACACATAATAATAAACATATTTTCTCTTTTATATGAAATTTAATTAAGAGTGGGAATGTAAATTTATCAAAATCAAATGGTTCAATTTTATGGTAGGATCATATTTATCTCATGCAAGTATCCAAATTAACATGTAACAACCTCCTGATGTTTTCTAAAGTGTTGCAAAGTAGAATCCAAATTTTTCTAACCAAATGAATTTTTACTACCTTATTTTTCTCGAGATGCTCATTCATGAATTGAAGAACAAGAATTCTTAGTTTTATTGGGAAAATGGGTGATATGCCCTTAATATAAGACCATGCATAGGGTTATGATTAGTCAACATGTGGCTACCTGAACTTTTAATTAAGACACATTATCATTGTTATATTGTTATGTAGTTATTTAAGTCAGTCTGGGGCTTATATGTGGTTATCTAAGTTGGCCTAGGTGATATATTAGGAATAAGTAGGGTATATATAGGAGGTAGTGAGTCTTATTTGATCATCAAATTGTGAATTGTGTTCTCAATACAGATATTTGGAGGTTTTCCCCTTAAAATTTGGCTTATAATTCTTAGTTGTTATCAATTATTTTCATAATGTTTCATCTTATATTCTTCTCTTGTCTAAGATATTTCATTATAGGTGGTATTAGACCATGATCTTGGTACCATGAAGGCAAGGCATGTTTTACAATTTTGGAGGTTATTTTAGGAAGCATATATCTCTAATATTTTTGAAAAAAAATCTTTATTTTTAGAGGTTTTCTCAAGTAAATATTGAAGCATGTACAATCCAAATTTTAGAGAAGTTAGAGCATAATTAAGCAATTTATTGCCAAATTAGGGTTTCCATCAAGTTTATTTGGGAAGTGAGTTATCTCTCAAATTTTGGAAAAAAATCTTGATTTTTGGAGGGTTATTTAAGAACAAATTAGAGCATATATAGCCCAAAATTTAGAGAAATTGGAGTAGAATTAAGCGATTTATTATAGAATTAGGGTTTCCACCAAATTCACTCTAAATACTATAAATCAGCATTTTTTTTGGATATTTTTATTGAAAAGTAAAATCTAGGACCTAATAAGTTACAATAAAAAAATTATATTTTATTTTAGTTATTTGTGTTATTTATTGCAAAATTACTTTCTTGCATATTGATCAGGTCTGCAACGAGAGGTAAAAAGAATGCTATCACACTTGGAAAATATTCAAATAAGGATGACATAGAAATTGAGGATAGCACTCCTAATGAGGAATTCATCAAGGTTAAGCAAGAAATTTCATTAATATAGAAGGATATGATTGAATGAATTTTATTGGTGAAGAAGGGGATGACTGAGGTGAGGAAGGAGATGCAAAAGGAGATGAATGACTTCTTGATGAAGTGGAAATTATTATTCAAGAGATGAAGTATAAGGGAGAACATTCACATAATAAAGTGGAAGACAATTATTGTATTGGACATTTTTTTTTGGGCTTGAATCAAATTCCAAAAAGGATCAACTCTCAAATAATCCTATGCCTAGGAAATTCATACCCAATTCAGATATTAGAAATTTTGAAGTCAAGGATCTAGCCAATTGGATTTTCCAAATGGAGTATTTATTTGATCTTCACCATATTCCAAGTTAGCAGAAGGTGGCTATGGCACAGGGAAAACTTTAGTGGCGAATCTTCGCCAATTGGCAAATATTTGAAATCAGGACCTCCAAAAATGGTGAATAATACAAGTTAGAAAGGATGTTGAATCGCCAGGTTTTTACAAAAAAATAAATTTGTCTCAATTAACTCGCCAATGCATTATTTTTTAAACGATGCGTCATTGGAATTGATTCGCCAGTAGTTTATACTGTAATTACAGATATTAATTATATTCGCCATTAATTTTATATTCCTATAATTAATTTTTGGGAAATATCGCCACTAATAATAATTTGCCTTTTCATTTTAGGGATATTTTAGCCTTGAATAGTGTTTTTTATTTATTGCCATCGATTAGCTTTTTAATCGAATGTCTGCAAGTCAATTTCATGACTTTATATGCATGTGCCTTTTAAAAAAGGTTGTTGAGGCCCAAAATTTGATCTCCACCATTTGTTGTTGCCAATAGTTCATGACATACATCATCATTGTTGTGTCTGCGATACATCCCTAAGTGTCACACCGATGATGTTCACTCATGCCGATAAGGCTTCCATACTCCACCTGGGGTCCACCAAGGCACAGGTACACCACTTGTGTAATTCCGGAGAATCATGAAGGGAATCTACAATATTCACGCCAAGCTCTCGGAAAGACATCTGATCAAAGCTTTGTTTGATCTCCACCGTTCACTATTGCCAATAGTTCATGACATACGTCATCATCATTGTATCGATGAGACATCGCTAAGTGTCTCACCGATGATGTTCACTCACTCCGATATTCACTCACAGAATGAACTTGCAGCCGTCCAATTTAAAAGCTAATCGATGGTAAAATTTTCAAGTTTCATTTAGTCTTACTTTTCAAGTGAGATTTTTTAAAAACACTTCATCCGGACCCCGTGAGGGGGCGTTGCCTCCTCAGCCCACACAAGGTTGCTCATCCCCCTTGACCCCACCGGTGGCTACCGCCCTCGGGCCCCTACTTCAATATTTAAAAATAAAAATAAAAATGGGGGAACTGTGCCGACCAACTATGCAAATTTTTAAAGGAGAGATTCTCCATTATAATTAATCATCCTAGTGATTATTCACTAGGATTCTCCACTGTGATTATTTTTTTTTACCAATTATTCATTAAGATTCACCAGGATTTTACAATTTTTTTAATAATGTGCATAAGATTCGCTAGGGAAAATTACTAATTTCTTCAAATAAAAGGAAAGATTTGCCAGGATTTTACACCTTCGCTGAGGGGAGGGGGGGGGGGTTTCTTAAAGTTATCCCTACTCTTGCATCATTATAATTGGAACTAGACCAATTCTTTTGGTATGGTTGGTTATGTGATGAGAAGAGAAAGAAGGGTTGTATGGTCACATGGTTATTTTTTCAAAAGGAACTTGGTATACATTATGGAAATACTTTTATGGATAGCTACTTTTTCCAACTCACTAAATAAAATAAAATAGGTATGTCAAGGACTACACTCATAAATTTTAAACCCTTTTTCTAAGGATGGAAAATGTTATAAAAGAAAATTATAAGGAATTATTTCTATGAGATTTAAAGGGCCACATAAAAATGAGGTACGCTTGTTCCAACCACAATCCTCGTCACAAGTGATAATTATGGCAATACAAGTTGAGGGAATTTTTTCCTAATAGGTGACAAGGTATCATAAACATAAGAGAAAGGAAATTTCTTACATATTTTTTGTCTCAACCCACCAAGTTGACTCCAAAAAAATTGAGAAGAGAGAAAAATAGTTATGTTTCAATTGTAATAGAAAATAAAGTAAAGTACATAAATTCAATATAAATAAATTGTTCTATATTGAAGGTATAAGTGAGGAAGAAGGGGAGGAACCAACATTAGAGGGTGATAAGGAGTCAAAGGATGAATTGTAAGATTACCAACCAATCATTTATTTTCATGCACTCTTAGACTTTAGCACCCCAAAAACTCTCAAGATAGTGGGTTTCTTATAGAAAGAGAGATTAATAGTGTTGATAGACTCAAGTAGTACTTAAAATTTCATCAACAAAAATTTGGCTACTCATCTAAACTGTTTTATATATCAAGCTCTAGATTTTCAAGTCTTGATTGTAGATGATGGTATTGTTAGTTATTTTGAGAAATTCCACATAATTAAATTATCTATGGGAGATTATCATCTTGATTGTACAATTTTGTCTATCTCCATTGGTGCAACATATATTATTTTGGGAGTACAGTGGCTTACTACTTTGGAAAAAATTGAGATGAACTTCTAGGAACTATTCATGATATTTCAATTAGAAGGAAAGGTACTGGAGCTAAGAGGGTTATGTGCAAAGTCTCCACATACTTTAAGCTCTCATCAAACGTAAAAGTTTCTTAAAAATGGGTTGATGGATTTGTGGCCCAATTATTTTCATTAGAAGCCTATCAATCAAATGCTCATACTCATCCAGATTTACAAGCAATTATAAATCATCATTTAGTGGTTTTTGGAGATATGCCTAAAGGAATTCCTCCTAAGAGGGATCATAATCATACCACACAACTAGTGCTAAAGAGCTAGAAACCCAATATCAAGCTTTGCAGGTACCCATATATACAAAAAATTGATATTGAAAAGATTGTTTAGGAGATGCTATATGTAGGTTTATCAGACATAGCGAGAGTGATTACTTCTCTCTAATTGTGATGGTTCCTAGGAAGGATCAAAATTGGTGCATGTTCCCACACTATAGAGTGCTCAACATGTACACCATCAAAGATAAGTTTCTTATTCCAGTTATTGATGATTTACTAGATGAGTTGATTGGAACTATATTTTTCACAAAGTTGGATCTTAGATTAGGTTATAACCAAATTCAAATTAAGGAAGAAGATATTCCAAAGACAAAATTTAAGACTCATGAGGATAATTATGAGTTTTTGATGATGCCATTTGGTCTTACTAATGCACCATCTATATTTGAAAGTTTGATGAACTTCATCTTTAAGAAATATTTGAAGAAGTTTGTATTAATGTTTTTTGATATATTGATTTATAGCAATACATGGGAGGAACATTATAACATGTAGATAAATAACTAAAAGTTCTTAAATATTACCAACTCTATGCTAAGCCTTCCAAGTGTACTTTTGATCTTAAAGAGGTGGAGTACTTAAGACACATAGTGTCACATGAAGGAGTAGAGGTGGATCCTAAAAAAATAAGGCTATCATGGAATGGAACATTTTCTAAAACCACTAATAAATCAAGGGGTTCTTTGGGATTGATTGGATACTATAGAATATTTGTAAAGAACTATGGCCATATAAAATCACTCCTCATAGCTCTATTTAAGAAGGATTATTTTTAATGGAATGAGTTAGCTAATGTAACATTTGAGAGATTGAAGGAGGCTATGTGTACTACTCCAAACTTCACCAAGGATTTTATTGTGGAATGTGATGCTTCAAATAATGGTATAGGAGAAGTTCTTATGTAGGAGGTTTGGCCAATTTCTTTTGAGAGACATCAATTAAAGGGTAAGAATCAACTCAAACCTATTTATGATAAGGAAATGCTAGTAATTATTTATGTAGTAAAATAATGGAGGCGATATATATATGGGTAGATACTTCAAAGTTAAGAAAAATCATGATAGCCTAAAATATTTTTTAGAACAAAGATTATCTTTTGAAGAGAAACAAAAATGGTCACTAATATGTTGGGGTATGAATTTGATATTGTATATATATAAAAGGAAAATATTGTGGCAAATGCAATATCTAGGAAGGATTAGAAGGATGAAGCTTTATTGTGTGTCATTTCATTATTACAAGAAGATTGGGTAGTGAAAACTAAAATTGAGTGGAATAATAATGTTGCTACAAGTAATCTCATTCAATAGTTATAAAGTGATCCCAATAGTTTAGATAAATTTTTTTGGAAGGGATATGGTTTGTGGTATAAATAATGATTATACCTATACAAGAATTATACTCTCAAACAAAATATTCTCACAAAGATTCACGAGGCTTTAGTTTCTAGTCATTCATGATTTTTGAAGACATATCACCGGGTCAAGAAAGACTTCTTTTGGGAAGGATAAAAGGGGATGCTAAAAAATTTGTGGTTGAATGTTTGGTTGGTCAAATTAATAAGAGGAGACAATTAAGACACCTAGTCTCTTGAAAAATTTAGTTATCCTAGCCAATGTTGGGAAGAGGTTTAGATATGGATTTCATCACAAGGCTTCCAAGTTCTAAATGTAATAATGTCATGACAACATTAGTGGATTACCTCACTAAATATGCCCATTTCATTACATTTTTGTATCCATTTACAAAAACTTTAGTGGAAAAATATTTTTGGGAGAATATATAAATGTTGTGTGGTACAACTAAGGTTATTGTCAGTGACTATGATCCTATATTTACTAGTAAATTTTGGATAGATGTATTCTAATGTATGGGTAATCAATTGGCTAATAGTTCTTTATACCATTATCAATTTGATGGGAAAATTGAGGTTGTAAAGTGTTTAGAAGGGTATCTATTTTTTTTCACTTTATATAAGAAGTCTCAATGGGTAGATTGACTACCACTAGTAGAATGGTGGTACAACACTTTATTCCATAGTTCATAAAAAATGTCTCCATTTATGATATTATATGGATATCATCCTCCTTCTATCACATCATCGTCGAGGTTATCACTAAGACTTCAAGCTATGGAGGACCACATGCTTCATCAACAACATTAAGACTCAAGGAGAATCTGGACATGGCACAAAATCGAATGAAGAAGTAGGCAAAGAAACATTGTAGTGAAAGAAAATTTGAAGTTGGGGATTGGTTTTTCTTGAGATTACAACCTTATAAAAAAATTTCACTAAAGCAATAGACAAAGAACAATAATTTGTCTCCAAAATATTATGGTATATACCAAATCATGTAAAATATAGGAAGTGTCACCTACATGCTTGAGTTATCGCAAACAAAAAGGATACATCCAATGTTTTTAATTTCCTATTTGAATAAGGTAATTGGGTGTAATACCCCTACACAAAAAATATTACCATAGCTCAATGAAGAAAGAAGAATCATATTGGAGCCAAAGTTCATTCTTCAAACACACACAAAGAAGTTGAGGAATAGATCATGCACCGAGTATCTCATCTAATAGAATAATTTACTAGTTGAAGATGCCACATGGGAGGATGAAGAGTTCATTTAGAAGAATCCACACTTGATTATCATTGAGGATAATGATTCTCTAAAGAGGGGGGCATGCTACACCCTTAATCTTAGAGTATACATAGAGTTATGAGTAGTAGGCTTGTGTCTACCCTAACTCTTAATTAACTTATATTATCATTATTATATTGTTATTTAGTTATTTAGGTCATCCTAGGGCTTATATGTGATTATCTAAGTCAACTTGGGTGATATCCTAGGAATAATTAGGGTATATATAGGAGGTAGTGAGTCTTAATTTATCATCATATTATGAATTGTATTCTCATTAGAGATTTTTGGAGGTTTTCCCACTTGAATTGGCTTATTATTCTCAAATATTATCAAGTATGTTCAACATATTTCATAATATATTTTCTCTTGTGCAATTTATTTCATTTAAATGGGCTATTTTTCATACACAAGATGATAAGGAAAAGTTTTTAGGGAAACCTTTGTTCTAGTTATATCTATCTCCAAAAAAATAATTTATTATGTCAATGCATTAGGTTTTATCTAACACTCTTTTAATTACATCAAAGAGGTTCTTATTTTTAATTTAGATAGGACATTACCTTGGGGATAATAACTGAAATAAAATTTCAATGTAAACTAATGATTGAATTTCCATTAAGTAAATAGTAAATATGATAAGTTAGGAAAACTATCATATACTATATTTTGAGGTATCCAAACCTTGTAATGGTCTTATCTTCCAAAAATATAATTACCATATTAGCAGTATATTTTTTAGCACTTAAGCCTCTATCCACCCAATATAGTAATCTATAGCTATTTAGATGAACTTATGTCTATCTAATGATCTTAATGAATTCCAATCCCAATTTAGCAAATGGATAATCCTCAACCATGGGTTCTAATATAATTTTTTTGATGCATCCTTTAGTATCGTAGGCTAATAGTATCTTACTCATGGAATTTTTGATGCGTTGTTACATTGGTGGACCCATGATTTGATCTAATTCTTTTGTGAAATTATTTTGGGAATTTTTCTACTTTCTATTTATCTAAAATAGATAAGATAAATGGGAAATATGAAATACATAATTATTAAAGAAAGAAAATAGAAATAAAAGGGTATAGATGAGCCTAGTATCAACCAATATCATTCTAAATTTTTTTACAAATGTTAACTTGTAGCTACTTAGAAAGTATTAGATCAAACTAACGTAGGATAGATACATCCCTACCAAGGTAGTGGTACACATGTCTTAGGAAAAATGTGTGTGTGCTAATGTAGGGGTGCTATTTTGGTGTCCAATAATAGAACCTTCTCAGATTCTCAAATCTATCAATTTTTATGGTAGAGAAGTATAATCTAGTGTATATAAGTAAGAGAAAGAAAATAAATAGAATTAAGATATAAAATATAGGTGTAAATAGATAAATGAAATGGATGTAAGTGGGAGAAAAAATTCAAGATTTGAAACCTATTATTTGATCAATAACTAAAATAAAAATAGTGAAAGGATTTCTGAGGTATCAAAAAACTCACTAGTAAATTTTAAGGTCATATGACCAATATTTTCATAGGGGTATCACTCTATTACTAAGGTAGAGGCTCAATTTAATGTACTAGAGGGTGTTATTGTTTAACCTTATAATATTATAATATTGGGATTGTTCATCTCTATGATTTGATCACTTAAAACTAATCTAATTATCAAATATGTCCAAAATATTTTTTCAATTAGTTATAAGTCTAATTTTGTAATAGAAAAAATATAAGATGATTAGGTCAAAGTGGAATCTACCATATTTAGCTTTATTTTGGGTAATTCAAACATATATATACATTTCACAATAATAGGAAAAAAACAAATCTAAAATTTAAACTTCATATTTAAAATGAAAACCTAAATCATAATTGTCTTACCAATATGAGATAGAAGGAATGTAAATTAGTAATTTATGGGAAAAGGAAATGAAAGGTAAAATGGTAAAAAAAAAATGGTATGGGTTTGAAGAGGGATGAAATGGTAAAGGAAAACATAAAATATGGACAAATAGGGTTGAATGGCAAGAAAATTAAGAATGGGGAAGAAAGAGAGGAAAAGGACCAAAGAAAGCTATACCATAGGTTCAAAATGATTTATAAATGAGATCTAAAGCTATATGATGATGATATAATAATAGATTGATTCTCTAAGGTTTCAAATCTCTAAGATTAAAACATGAGTTAACTCCAATGTGGAAATGGAGAATTTAGTATATGCTATGAAAATGAGAGGAGGAAGGCTCATTTTATATAATTTTGGGGATAAATTTTAGTATTTTAAGGTGTGACCAATGGATTGGTATGGGCTGATTATGTCATGGAGAAGCAAAGAATAATGAAGCCACAAACGTCAATCTCAACAAGATCTTAATCAAATGCAAATTAAACCAAGCACACCAAACTATGAAAGCTTTAAAAATGCCTACTCTAATCCATTGAAACCTATCCCATTGTGGGAGTGGTGTTGCGTTGATGTGGAACAATGACCCTTTCCCAATCCCGTGGATAAATGAGCTTGTTCTAGTCAATTTTATTGAAGAAATTTGATGGAACAATTGTGAGATGTGTATGAAAACATGATTTTAATCTAAATGAACATGATGCAAGCTGATTTAACATGATTTTATGCTAAAATGATTAAGATTTGCAAATGCAAAGCTAATCTAGATGGATTCTAAGATAAAAAGATTGAAATCCTAATTAACAAATAAGCTAAATGTATGCATCTAAGTTACAATGGAAGCCATTAATGGAAGCTAAGCTATTATGTAAGTAATTAAACTAAAAAAAGATGTTAAATATGTGCTAAATATGAGTGTGGGTGTGAGTGATTTTAACAACATAAGTTTGATGTTAAAAGATGGGTCCATTTGTTTCCAAATAGTGACCTATTTATAGGAGAGCAAATGAGAAATGAAGTGTTGAGATTGAAAAAGCTAATCAATGGTCAAGGATGAAGGAAGTTGGAGGCATGGATCATGGATTCTCATCAACATATGAGAATGGAAGATGAGATTTTAATCAAGGGTTAATATTCCTTCAAACAAACACACTTTTAACCTGTACAAGAGGTCATAAGTTAACTTACACAAGAAGTTTTGAGTTAACTTGCATATGAAGCTTTGTAAGAATATTCCCTTTTTCAAATGAGGAGAGAGAATATTCTTTAGAATATTCTCATGGGTGAGGGAAAAGGATAATTTAGAAAATTAAAACAAAGTTTAATTGTGCAAAAGGGGAAGGAATATTCCATAGAAATATTCCTTTTGGGGGAATGTGAAAAGGAGGAATATTCCCTTGCAAGTGGGGGGAATTAGATTAACTAGTAATTTCCATTTAAACAAAAGTTTAATTTATGCAATTAGGGGGATTAGAAGAATTAGATGGTATTCATTAAATAAAATGATTTAATGAATGAGGGAAAGGTGGAATGATAATTAATTAAATAACTTAGGGTTATTTAATTAAATAAGGAGACTTACATATTTAAATTAAATAATTTGATTTATTCAATTAATAGGATGAAATGTTAGCATGAAAGAGGGTGAATTAACTTGATTAAATTAATTATGTTAATAGGTGAAAATGAGACAATCAATTAAATTTCTAGGCTATTTTAATCAATTAAGCGAAAAGAGGATGGGTTTTAAGATGAAATGATGTTAGTATACCTGATTCGACTGCATGATACCATTCAGGACATTTTTTAGTGTCTACATTTTTTCCCTCTTTGAAGCGAGGTACGTGCTACGTTGGTTCAAAGACTGACACTCCTTCAGATTAAAAACTATTGTTCAAATAAAAAAATAATTTTATTTTTTATTTTTTAGCTGCCCCATTGTTGCCCCAGTGGAAGGAATAAGCCGATTCCCTACCCTGTTGAGAAATCAAACAATTTTTTTGAATTTTGGGTTGATTTATCGACAAAGGTAAAATGTTGCCCAAGGGGTTTGAAAAAGGCTTTGAGATGCAACAAATATGCCAAAAATACAAAAAAACTAGTGCAAAATAAGCTTCAGTTTGGCAAGATTGGTGAAAATGGTGAAAAACCCTAGCTTCAAGGTTAAATTAGGGAAAAAAACCCTAATTTTGAGGCATAAATAAGTTAGGAACCTGGTCACTTTCAATTCATTTGTGCATTCACACCTTAGAGAATTTCTGGAATTTGAGCTCTGACCCTCTAACGAAATGGCGCAACGACTGCTTCCATGACACCTTTCTGATCGGGTTTGGAAGTACCAGAGGCTTCCAGGCGCAAGACCACCAGTATGTGATTCAAAACTTGATTTGAATTTTGACTTTTAAGTGCATTTAATGCATTTTGAAATTTAAATTTTGGTGGCATCATTATATATCAACGCTATTTTTAGAATTGATGATATTTTGATTTATAGTGACACATATGTGTTTAGCAACACAGTTTGTGATTTAAAATTAGGGTTTTAGATTTCAAATTGTGATGCATATGTGAATAGCGATGCATCCCACAATTTGGAATTTAGGTTTAGGGTTTCTCAAGGTCAAATAGTGACGCACGTGTGAATAGCGATGTAGTTCATGATTTGCAATTTGAATGCCTTCGTCATCGCTGTTTAGAATTTGAGTTATAGTGACATTATCGTAAATAGAAATGATTTTGTCATTTTGGGGGATAAAAACTCCAAAGTTAGCCATTTTTTTGTGAATTTTGATGTCATGTGTTTTGTGGGTGCAAGAGGTGATCCCGCCTTTGATGTCCTGTGAGCACCGACAGACTGTTTTATCCAAACTTGGTGATTTGTCTAAGTTACGATAGAAGCACTTGGGAGAGATTGGATTGTGGTACGACACTTATATGCCCATCGTCTAGACCCATTTGGTGATGATGAAAACGTTGTGTGAGCGATGGAATAGCGAGACTTTTTTGTTCCACTTACCTACTGCCAAGGCGACATTGACATTAGAGGATGTATGGTGGATTCTGTGATTGTCGATACATGGTGAGCACGTGATATATGACACTGATGTCGGTTATGATGCCTGCCATGAGGTGCTTGACCAAGAGGAAATTTTCAACTCCCAGATTGACCTCGATATGTACAGAGGTTGGGTGTCGACCTTAAAATTGATCATTACAGTAGTGATCTCAAGTTTGGTTGCCCCAGATCGATGGAGCAAGAGATTCAATCTAGGATGGGGATTGGATTGGCACAAGACGTTGTTTAGGAGGACCTAGTTTGCATGGGGACCAGTGATGCTAGCCTCCCTGTACTATGATATGCATGAGTTTGTATACTGTGATGGGAGAACGATTGGTACAGGGGCCACCCTTCTCCACATATGGGCATGGGAGCACATTTTTGTTCTTTGAACAATTGTTTAGATGGTAGATGTGGAGCCAGATGATCCTATTATTTGGAGGTATAAAGGTTCCATCACATTGCAACACACAAGTCAACTTGGCATTCCTTACTAACATCGAGTGATCAATGAGATGACAGTGTTCCGATGGCAACCATGGCTTCAAATGCCAGCCTAGTATGATGATGTGTAGCAAATTTTCTTTTCTCGATAGACCCATTTTATGTAGGGTCGAGAGCACACCATTATTGAGAGATACTTGCCTGATAGGGTTGCTAGATAGTTTGGTGAGAGGCAGGACATGCCTGATAACTAGTATACTACTATTTTTGCTAGGTCAGCCCGAGAGACAACATGGGGACATATGATACCAGCCCACAAGGTTGTAGAGGGCTTCAAACAACTAGTTGCTAGGCCATGGGCCTACGATTAGGGATAGGAGAATGCACTAACTATGCCTACTTATGATACATGGTTCGTACCCCCTCCTTGATTGATAGATCCAATAGGTATTCCTCCATGAGGGAGGTCGAGAGGGAGGGGCATAGGAAGAGGTAGAGGACAACCAAAGCATAGACAGGGCAGAGGTCCAAATGGTAGGGACAAAGGACAGGATGGCCATGATGGCCAACAAAATGATGGATAGGTCTCGGGTGCACCACCAGTGCACCAACAGCCTTTGATACATCAACAACCGCCACAGTAGCCACCGATGGTGCCAGATCCCCATGATATTTGGATTTAGTAGCTTCAGTAGTAGCTATAGGTGGTGATGGGTGAGAGGGATCAGGCCAGACAACAGATATTGGTCATTATTGCTAAGAGAGACCAGGCTAGGAAGTAGGTACAAGAAGTTAAAGCAAAGAGAGGCCAGGAGCGTCTACTTAGGTAGATCGCCAATATGCAGTTGGCACAGAAGGTCAGGTGATGCCAGCAACTGGAGACTATGACAGTCGCAACACATGGACATACAATTTTTGCATGTTTGTACAGAGAGGTCATGACTGAGGTGGTATACTATCGCATGCACTACCATCGGGATGTCCCATGGTGATTAGGTAGCCAAATTACTCACATAAGAGTGGGGCACACCCATGGGCTAAGGATCAGCTAGAGAGGCAGCCTAGTGAGGGGAGCATCCATCAGGGTTAGCTTGCTTATATCAGTGATTTTTTTAGTGGCTAATATTCACCAATTGGCTAATAGTTGAAATTTGGGAATCTAAAATTGGCTAATAGTTCAAGCTATAACGTGACTTGAATCGCCACATTTTACAAAATTTTATTATAGTCTTATTTAAATCGCCAAAGAATTTATTTTATTAAAAATTTAACTCAAAAATTTGTCACAATATTTGATATAGATTAGATTAGATTCGCCTAAATTTTATAAATTATAGTAGAAATCTATATTAATTTGCCAATAGTATATCATAATTATTAGTTGTTTTAGGACCATATTTCTAATCTTTAGTTTCCACCATTGATTTATAATATAATCTAATGGCCCTTGTTGTATTCCATGAGGTAAAATATACCCACGATCTATAATGCTCATGGGGTCCACAATTTTGGGTCTAATGAGCATTATAGATTATGGGTACATTTTACCTTGCATAGTACAACGAGGGTTGTTAGATCAATGATCGAAAAGTAATATTCAACCCCATGAGAATTATAGATCATGGGTACATTTTACCTTGCAAAATATAATGAGGGCTATTATATTATATTTTAAAATAATGGTGGCAAGTAAATATTATAGTACCCCTTAAACCCATCAATAATTTCCACTCTCGAGCCCCTACTTTTGCATGAGAATTATTTTTAGATTGGATGGATTCACCATCATAATTAATACATTAACCTATTATTTTTCAAGATTCGCCAATAGAAATTAATATTTTTCCCTAAAGAAATGAAAGATTCACCATGATTTTATATATTTTTGAGGGGGTTTTCTTAAAGTTATCACTAGCTTGTATAGGCACTTTTTTATTATCGCTCGATTCTTTATATAGATATACATTCATGGGCTCTTTTTTGATAGCCTTGTGGATATTGTACTTTTAATCGATATACATACACTAACTCAGATATTGTACCATGACAATTTTTTTTTTGATATATATGATATGATACAAATTCGATATGATGTGATGTGTTCTTTATTTCATTCCTTATGAGTGTATGAATGCATTTGATGTTGATGTGATGTGATGCTTAAATATGCTTATGCAATATGTGATGATGTGCGATGTAATGCAATGCAATGGATGGATGCACCTCTTTTTCAATATCTTTTTATGACATGTTATGGGATGGATGATGTGATATGCATATGGTATGCTTATGCAAATGATAGGAATGCATTTCTTTTTTTGTATTTTCTTATGCAGTTTTATGAGATGATGATGTATGTATATGGATGTATGTATATTGCAGATGTTTATGCTTATGACATGATAATGCAATATATGTTTATGATATGTGTGAAATGATTTAAGAAGCTTAGAATAAAAAATCTATTTTATTCATCACAACTTAAATGATAATGATGACGCAAGATGTATGCTTTATGATGTGCCATGATTTATGCGAGATGTATGCATGTTGATGATTTATAGATGTAGGATGGATGCATTGATGATATTTTTGCTGACTGTCATGATACCAAGTTAGCGCAGAGAAAAGATAGAAGAAACAAGATGATTGACCATTGATTTTGATGATTGAAAAAATGATCCAACAAGTCTATGATCCACCGAGACTTTATTAGAGATGGTGATGAGAAATGCATGATGATGATTTTCTCATATTTTGGGATTGGGATTTTTCGTTGTTCCTTATTGTTTGATATAACACATAGACACGACACATTAAGGTATTAATAGCCAAGATGACATTGTATCTAGTGTAATGAACTTTGACTCTGCAAACAAATATGATAGTTCTTATTCACACCTTGACATACAGAAACCTCATTGGAATGTAAGTTAGAAGCTTAGAATACCTTAGACCAAAGAATACGCAATACTCAACAAGCTACTCCAAACAACCTCCCTACACAACTAAGCAAGTATGCGCCAAGATTATTTTACAAGAATACCCACACGCATAGCAAACAAAAGATAATGATCGATGCCCCATTCATTTATCTCTAAATCATTTTGATAGATATCATCAATAGGTCCTCGAAATGGGTCATTTGAGATAAATCATAAGAAAATATCAAAGACAAATAATCAATGTTATATATATCTCTTGTCAGTTTAACATAGCTAAGGTGATTTCTGATACTGATGCCCATCATGGGAAGGATACATCCTAGGACATGTTGATCAAGTGTTTTGATTAGGATGAGGTGTGTGATAAGTCATTGATTCAAACTTCACTGACTCATTTACCTATGATTTAGACTTTAGATTTTGACACTTAGGTTCTCACTTTACGACTTGTGATACTTTATTTCTACTTGTTTTGCCAAAGGTTGAAGATGGAAATCTATTTATTATGGAAGAAGGTTTATTGCTGGTGAAATCGAAGTGGGATGGATGGTTTTGGGTTTTTTGGAATATTTCTTTTTTTTTTGGTCTTTTTTGAAAGTTTATGTGAATATTTTGGTTTTTTTTTATTATTTGAGGTTGTTTAGGGTTTTCTTCAAGATATTTGATGTTGTTTAGGTTTTTTGAATGTTTCAAATGTTTTTGTGTTTTCTTTTATCTGAATATTTAGGATTTTTCAACATTTGGATGTTTAGGGGTTTTATGAGATTTGGATGTCTTTGTATTTTTTAAGGTTTCAAAATTTTAATGCTTTTATGATATTTGAATGTTTAGGGATTTTTGGAATTGCGACCAAGAACCTAACCTAAAAGACCTATCCTAGGGGCCTCAAGGGTTGATCAAATATTAGCCTTGCCTATGTTATATACGCAAAGACCACATAGTTCAACTGACTCGACTTATTGAAGATGAGAAATGAACAGTTGATGGATTTCTAGTTTATTATGATGGACTCCTAAAGGACTGGCCTAAGGTATCTCGAGGGCACATCAATGATGGCCTTGCCTATGTTCAAGCTTAGAAACCCGTAGTTTGATAAGGTACTGTTTTTGGATTTTTTATGTTTTGACCTTTTTAGGGATTTTGATGTGTTTTGGATGTTTTGAATTTTGACTTTACAATTTTTGAATGTTTTTGGATTTTAGCAGTATAAGATTTTGCAAATGTTTTTTGGATTTTGATGAGATTTCATGAATGTTTTTGGGATTTCTCATAATATTTCCAATAACCTTAAGATATGATCCATAAAAAATTGCCCCCAACGTAACACAATAGACTATCTCGATATAGGTAGGACAAACCAACCTTAGGAATATGCCAAGTAGTGCCAAAAAAGGGGATATGATACTTCACAACATCAAGCTATGTTAAGGATGCAGATGGATGATGGAATAAATAGGATGACAGATGATGCGATGAATGGATGTGAAGAATGATAGGATAAAGAGCCATAGATAGATGGAGCTGCTTTATTTACGTGAGGTGCCTGTTTTCTAGGTTTTTTCCAAGGTACTTGCCCAAAGCGCCACTAAAGTGGCTTTCACTAGAGGAAGTTTTTTTTTTTTTACTTTTTTCAATCCCTTTTCTCTTTTTTTTTGGTATTATTAGATTTATACCCTTCAAGACTAGGCATAAATTTTTTTAAGATGCAAGTTGTTGGTTGGTTTTTGTAAGGGTTCACCTTTAGGCATTGATAATTGATACACTCTTGATCCATAGCTTGTTGTGATGAAAAAGGGACCCAACCAGTTAGGCTCAAACTTTCCTTTACTATCCTGATTTGGAAGATTCTTCTGATTCTGTTCTAGGACAAGGTCCCCTACTTGGAAAGACCAACATTTGATCTTCTTGTTATAGCTCTATTTCAGATGGTTTTGATGTACCTGCAAATAACTGAGAGCATCAAGACGATGCTCATCTAGGAATTTCAGCTCATTTAGCCAAGATACTATGTATTCTTCATCAGTGATTAGGTTATGTAGTGAAACTCATAGTGATGGAAGCTCGACCTCAATAGGAAAATGGCTTTTGATCTATAGACCAAGGAGAAAGGGGTTGCA
This sequence comes from Sequoiadendron giganteum, assembly GCA_007115665.2. Classification (NCBI taxonomy): domain Eukaryota; kingdom Viridiplantae; phylum Streptophyta; class Pinopsida; order Cupressales; family Cupressaceae; genus Sequoiadendron; species Sequoiadendron giganteum. The sequence goes on along the minus strand of CM021103.1, from coordinate 74,931,772 downwards.
CTTGTAGGCGTACGAATGCTGGTTCGATAGGCCCATAGGGCGGGATTTAACTACACCTGCTAGTCACAACCAGTTTCATTGACCATTTTCTTTAGGATTTTTAGAATGGTTTTGTTTGTAGTGTTAGCTTGACCATTACCCTGGGGGTAATATGGGGTAGAGAATTGATGTTGGATGTTAAATATTTGACATAACTCTTTTACCTCTTGATTCTTGAAGGGTGTTATGTTGTCTGAGATAAGGGTTTGTGGAACACCATAATGATAGATAATGTAATTCAGGATAAACTTAGCAATTTGTTTCCCCATTATGTAGGTCATAGGGATGGATTCGACCCGCTTGGTAAATTACTCAGTGGTTGTTATGATAAACTTGTGGCCATTAGATGAGGTTGGACTGATCTTTCCTATGAGGTCAAGCCCCCACTGCGAGAAAGGCGAAGGTGTGACCATTGGTTGTAACTCCTTAGCTGGAGCATGAATAATATCTCCATATTGTTGACACTAGACACACTTCTACACATACTGATGGACTTCTCTTTCCATGGTTGGCCAATAGTACACTGTTCTCAATAGTTTCTTAGCTAAAGTCATACCACTATACTAGGAACCACATATGCCATCATGCACTTCTGTTAAAGCGGTCAAGGCTTCCGCTTGGTTAAGACATCGTAGTAATGTCACTTCAATACTTCGACAATATAAGGTATCACCCAGGATCACAAATCAAGATGCCTTTCTGACAAAGAGATTTTTAAGGTTAGAGGTGATATTGGATGGGAGGATTCCTCTACTTAGGTAGATGAATATGTCATGATACCATGGGGATCCAAGACCAACAATGACACACACAAAATAAGATCTAGGAATTTCGAAAGTTGGTATGAGAATTTGTTCTACCAAGAATTCGCATTGAAGGATGTTGTGCGACATGTATAATAATGATTTGATTGTTGCCATAGTGTCTGCTACTTGGTTGTTCATGCAAGGAATCTACTCAAAAGTTATATCAATGAAAATGTCTTTGAGATTTTATACCATATTTCTATAAGGAGTAAGATTTTTATCCTTAGTTTGGTAGTCGTCATTGACTTGGTCGATAACCAGCTGTGAGTCTCCATAGACTTTCATCTCTTGTATTTTCCACTGAACTATTATCCTTAGACCTATGATTAGGGTTTCGTACTCAACAATGTTGTTAGTGCATGGGAATGATAGCCTGTATGACTTTAGAATGAAATCACCTTGAGGGGTAATGAAAATAATACCTACTCCCGATGCATGTTGGGTGAACAATCCATCAAAGTAAATTTTCCATTGATCCATGAGATTGAAAAGGAACATTGATTCATTAGGGAATTCAGATATCAAAGGGTTCTTTACATAAATAGGTGCATCTACTAGTTGGTTTGTGATCACTTGTCCTTTGATTGCCTTGCGCTCCACGTACTCTATGTAAAATTCAATTAAGATCATTACCCATTTGGCCATTCACCCAGTGAGAATTTTGCTTTGGATAACAAGTATTTCATTGGGTTGATCTTTTCAATAAGTTTGATCTAATGTGAGAGCATGTAGTGTTTGAAATTTTGTGAAGAAAAAACCACTACTAAGTGTTGATGGTGAAAATGACACAAATAATGTTAAAACAAAATATTTCTACTCTATTTCTCCTGAAAAAGAAAGACAACATATAGTAGCCTAACTCCCAAGGTCCTGGTAGTTGGTTCTCAACTGTCTGGTGTCACTCAATCGGTTCATGCAACTGTAATATTCAAGGGGCCTGTGCTGGTAACAAAAGTTTCAAGCAATGACTCATTTTACCAAACTATTTTTAGTAAATCAATGGGGTTTCAAATAAAAGAAAAAGATGGATCATAGGGTAAACCAGTAAAATGAACAAAACTTATCTAGCATCCGAACATATATCTTCAACAATGAATGTTTCTTCAATCAGATCAAGAAAACCATAAGATGACACAATCTATAGAATAATCTATATCATTGCATACATTTTAGGTGCTCAATTAACTTCACAATTACACATCACAAATACTTCAAGGATTTCAAAACAACACACATTCATTCATCATCAAGATTATAGATCAAAAGACTTCAATAAATTTAATTCAATGATAATCTAACAAGATAATCCTTAAATCTAGTTTCTTCTAATGACTTTCATCACATAAGAAACTATCATGCTTCAGCACAATCACTGGCATTTAGATAGATTATAACTTATCAGCCTTATCAAATAAAATAACTCAATTCTAACTCCATATTGCGTAAACCTGTAATTCTATTAACTGTAAAAAGATCAAGTACAATGTATCTCTGTAAATCACTACAAAATTCTATCTCCTAATCTCAGGTAAGCCAATTTTATTCTCAATTAGTCGACCTCTAAAATATGATACCCATAGGGTATTTATAGATATCCAAAAACTCGAACTCCACTTCTATTTTAAGACATCCACCTTTTTAGGAACAAAAAAACTTTCTTGGAAACTCAGATCAATTTGATCTTGAGTTCTTACATTAAACATTTAGTTCAACTGGAGAAAAGAAAATAGAAGAGAAATAAGGTCATGCGCTTGAAACTGTCAGTGATGCATGCAACATGCAAGGAAGAAGGAAGTCATGCATGCAAAAGATTTATGCATGTGAAGCTAGATCTGTAATGAACTCATCGTAGCTGGTGAAGACTTGTTGTAATGTATCTAATTCCGACCCATCAATCCAGTTATCTTCAAATTTGATTTGATCTAACTCTACTGCAACAAACTCCCTCATACCTTTTATCTTTGTCAACTCTCTCGCAACAGCTTTTATTTCTTCCTTGACATCCACTAATCGATCTATTATCAACTCTTCTCCATCATCTTCTTTCTGCATGAGTCCTCTGAACCTTTCATCCCACTTCTCTTTTATTTGACTCAAAGGCATACCTTCTTTTGTTAACACATTTGCATCTACAATAATAGTAATGACTGCTTCCAGCTCCTCCAATTGCTCAGTCAGATTATTAACAGCCTCTTGAATCTCATCCTTATGTTTACACAAAAAGTCGGTTCTAAAATGGAGAATACGAGAAGTTTTCTCCACAAAATCATTATTGTCCTCCTCAAGTATCGATTGTTCAAGAAGAGTAGCTAAAGACAATGCACTAACCTTTTCTAATTTTTGACTATATTCTTTATACTCTTCTTCTTGTTTCTCCGATGCCTCAATGTATTGATGCATCTCTTTTATTAACCCTTCTGTGCCCTTGTAGGCTTCAAAACCTTCAATCAAAACTTCACCTACCTCTCGATTCAACTTGTCTACCCATCGATCTACCATCTTCGCTTTGCCTCTTACTTGCACCAAATCATCTACCTCCTTTTTGCTTAACAAAATAGGAGTCTCAATAGCCGTTACCTGTTGTGATCTTGGAGAGGAGACACTCTTCAAGAATGAATGCAATTGATCCAACTGAGCCTTAAGCTCATCCTTCTTTTGTTTATCCTTGATCATTCTTGACTTGGTTGTTGAAGCCACCACATCAATTAAGTTCATCTGCTGATTCCTAGTGGGCCTTCCCAAGTTGACAATACTCAACTAATAATCTATTAGCTGCATGTCCCCTACCTCCTTTTCTGTCATTGGCATGGCACATTCAGCAACAATTTATCCTTTGTCTATGAGTCGGGTAGAATGTAGAATCTTAGCCTTCTTTTTAGGCCTCTCTTGCTCAATTCCTTTCATCATATCCTCCCAATTGAGAGGTTGTGAAGGTGTTACTACCATCTTCTGTAGGTCCAGTTTTAACCAAGTGGGAGCACTTGGAGCAGTAGTCATCATAGAAGAAGAGGAAGCAATAACTGTAGAAGGTGGCTGCATATTTACCTGGGGTTGAGATTCAACCCTTGATTTCTCTTGTTGTTCTTGTAGTATATGCATCTGCACAAGCCTTTTAGCTTCTTCCCTATCTTTCTATTCTTGCCTTTTCTTATCTTCCTCTTCTTTCCTCAGACTCTCTTCCTCCAACCGATCTCTCTCCACTTTTTCTTTTTCCAACCTTTCTTTTTCTAATTTTTCCCTCTCTAGAGCTTCTTTTTCTAGTTTCTCTTTTTCTAAAGCCTCTAGTCTTTCCCTTTCTAATCTTTTTGCCTCCAAATCCTTAAGCTTTTCTACCTTTGCTTCTTCTTCTTATTGCTTCTTAACCAGCTCTTCAACATTCTTTTCCTTTCTTAAACTTTCTACTTCTTCTTCCTTTTTTCGAGCTTCCTCGGCAAGTTTTGGCTTGGCAACTAAGATTTCCTTTTCCCTCCGGTTCCTTGCCTTCTCTTCCTCAAGGTCATGAATCTTTTGTATTAGTTCCAAATTTTCATTCTCTTCTTTGACCCCGAGTTCATGTTCTCATTGCCTTCTTTTTTTCTCTACTTCATCATCTGTTGCCTTAGTTTCAATTTGTTTGGCTTTTGATTGTTGCTGGTGCAGTATAGCATCAGCTTGTGCCTTGGCATCAATTTCCTTTTGTTTCTCTGTTGCAGCCCTTGCATCAGAATCCTTTTTCGTCTCCTCAAACATCTTCCATTGATCTTCTTGTGTCAAAATCTACTCAATATCCTCTTCTAGAGGCATGTTCTCTTGCATATCTTTTTTTGACAGAGTCTCATCTGAGTCTGTGCCAACCTCCAAAATTTCTTTCTCCATTTCTTTTCCCTTGGCAGTTCTAGCCATGCTATGAAGAGCTCCTTCTTGAATTTCTTTACTCTTCTTCCTTTTAATTGGGACTTGTGCAGATGATTCACCTAATGTAGGTGTCGAAAGAGCAGATCCTACTGGAACATTTCCTTCTTGTGTTTCTTCTTCATCCTCTACTGCCTCAAGTTCTATCTCTTCAACGTCTAGAGGAAGGAATTCTAATGGCTCTTTGGGAGGTGTCTTTCTTTTGATCCTCTTGTATCCCTTACCCTTTTTAAGGACTGGTCCTTGAGGAGCCAGAGTTCTTAGCACTAACCATTGCACACTCCTATCCAATATTGTCCTTCCAATCTTCTTAATATCAATGGTTTCTTTAGCATCCCAGTCAATTGGATCTAGGCCCTTGGTGCCAATGTTCAAAGCTTCATAGGATGGATCCAATACAATTCCATCATCCACCAATGTGTCAGGAATATTTTCTTTAACACCAAGCTCTGACATGAGTGAGATAGATAGCCTTTCATAATTCTTCTTTCCTAGATCATACTCATCTTGCCGATCACTCCAGAAGTCTTCTAGCAAATTGAAATGTTTGGTAAACACCGAAGGCAACAAGGCATACATCTTACCCTTTGGATCAAAATACTTACGTGTTGTGTATAAACCCAACTTCAATTATATCAACTCATTACAAACCACCTTTGCTCCTACCAAGTGTTGACAGCTATATTCACCCAACTTCATGGGAAACTTATGACACCCGGTTTTATGTTTGATCCCAAACCAAGCATTAACTCCAAGAGCTTGATACACAAACTCCATTAGCACTATCCTGTTATTGCAGCACCTTGGAAGCAAATGTGGATGGCCTTCAAAACTAGCTAACCTGAAATATGTGAATCTGGGGTATTGAATGTACCAACATCCCCATTCAGCAATGAACGCCATGGCTTCTTGACTCAATCGATACCCTGCATCTCCATTCAATTGGTTGATGACCACATATATAAATGCATCATTGACTCTTCTGAAATGAGTCTCAGCAACTTGTAGAGACAACTGGTCATAATGATCCCATACTCTCTTCTGTCCATCCAAGGCTCCCATTATGCCCACTCTGTTCAAACCTGGGAAAACACCTAACCTTGCCACTACATATACAATGTAAGAAGTCATAAAGAAACACTTAGTCTCTCTGATGTTACCCAGTTGATTATGGATAGCATTCGATACGATCATAGGCCAATCAAACTGTTGTTTTCCATTTAAAATTATCTAGATGAAAGGAAACATCCACTCCTTGAACCTAAATGTATCTCTCTTCCCAAAAACTCTAGACAACATCATAATTATATCTGATACCTCTTTGTAGAAATCTGCCCTCTTTGGCTGGTCTGCAAGCTTGCTTAAAGATTTCTTTTCTGTCTTCAACCACTTCTTGTTCAAATGAGATTTATTGGAGTCCTTATACTGACTATATTTCTCCAAGGCCTCTGCCTCTTCCAACTACACCAAGTTCTTAGGATCTGAGACATTGAATATACTTTGCAATGCTTGAGGGGTAAGATCAATGATCACATTGTTCTGAGAATCCATGCACTGTCTAGTAACAGGATTGTAGGCACTTGCAGCTGTTAAGATCAATTCTGGACATTGGATTGACAAAGGAAATACAGTAATATGGGCTAAACCAGAATCAAGAATTCTTTGTGTTCTTCCCGTTAGATCTTCCCAGTCCACAAAGGTGTCTGCATATAGCTCCTCAAAGTTGTACTAGCCCAAGTTTGTATCAATGATGTCTGACCAGTCAGATTCCACCTTGCTCACCTTCACCACAGGACTCCTATGATTATACCTCAAGGTATAAGGTTGTTGTTCTGGCTTCAACTTCTTTGGTTTTGGTGCGGCCTTTGATGTTCCTACAGGCTGATTCCTTCAAGCAACTTCCCCTGATGTTCCTGACATCCTTCAACTTTCCTGCAAGCAAAACCTCTAATTAGATCTTTAAATATCATCATAAAACATGTTTTTTAAAAGCCATACCTTTCATATATGCATTGGAGGCAGAACTAGGTAGAGACATAATCTAAAACAATCTCTTTTACAACATTGTCGGACTCAAAGCCAAAACCGATATAGGTATTTCACTAACAATGAACGGGCTCGGAGTCGGGATCGGGAAGGTGATTGGAACCAGGATCGAAATGAAAACGGATTTGGTTTCTTCAGATTTTTTATATTTTCATATTCTATTTCCATTCCGTCTCCGCCTCCGTCTAGGTCATCATTATTTCAAAAGAAGACTTCTCATTATACACGGAGCCAAAAATGAGATGGAAATGGAATCGATACCTTTTGAAAAACATAATTCTCAAGTTCAAGATCGATTCTGATCCCGTCTCCGCCTAGATTGACCATGACGTCATCAAAGATTTCATCGATTCAACACACAACTCCATGATTAAAACCAAGGTCATATTAAATGAGACAAGGCTTTAATAAAAGCTATACTCATATGACCATGGGAAACGACTAAATTTTTAGGGCATCATATCTTAATCATTTAAATGTGATCATAGAAACACACGAAACCATAATCTAACAAAACACGATAAAACTAGGGCACAAATTTTAAACCTTGCCATTTTACCAGATTGAATACGTGACAAAAACCCTAAGTAAAAAAATGATGAATCAATTAACCCTAACTCACTGTAAATCATTAATCTACCTTACTGTAAATCATTAATCTCTGTAAATCATTAATCTACCTCACTGTAAATCATTAATCTGACTAACACCATTTAAAACCTAAATTTAATCTAAATTACTGCAAATTAAAACAGCATGACGCGATCACGACTAAACCGTGCCCTAAAACGCAAAGAACTAAAAACAAAAGAAAAAAGAAAAGAAGAACATAACCAGACAAACAAACTAAAGCAAGAACCTACTCAAACTAACATACCAAGAACCACAGATCCATTTAAAAACAAAATGATTCAAAGCACGAGCAGATTAATAATAATAAAAAAATGCAATAGTAAATAAACGAGAAACCACAATGATACGAAACCCTACCTCGAATGCAAAAGAACCCAGCTAACCTTCTGAACTGATTCGCAAGCAATAACCTTCTCTTCCTTCAATCAATTCATTCAAATGAACTCCTCCCCTGCTCTTTCATGCTCTTAAATCTCTTAACAATGATAATAATGATTTGTTTAACCCTTAATGAAAGTAAAAATGAGGATTTCTACCTACACGAGCAGTTGTCATTAATGCATTAAAGCGCAGTTAAAGCGGAGTCGGAACTGAAAGAGAACCAACACTTCACAACAATGCAACTTCAGTCAAAAAGTCAACGATCTAGAAAAACGGCGGGGGCGGAACTGAAATGGAAACTGATTCGAAACTTTTAAGAAATTTCCAAACTTCATTCCAATTCCGGTTCCGAGTTAGCCAACTAAACACAAAACAAAACCAAACACAAAAAGTAGAGCAAAAGACCAACATAATAAAACTAAACACAAAGACACAGACTAAAACCAAAAGTCAAAATAGCGGAGGCGAGGGCGGAATCGATTACGATTTTGCAATTTTCAATAAAGACCAACTTAACACCCACTCCGGGTCCGGGTCCGCTGAAGACAAAACAAAAGACCAAAAGAAAGACCTTTGGAATGGGAACCAAAATAAGTTTCAAAAGAACTTTCAGAACCCGATTTAGTTCTGGTTCCGCCTCCGATAGACTAAACCAAAATAAACAAATTGTTGGAAGCAAACGACTCCAAACTTTGTTTGAAAAACAACTAGGGATAAAGAACAACAAGGGGGACCCATTTTGACCAAGGCAAAAGATGGGGTGGTTATGCAAGGCATAACACTAAGCATGCTTTCTCAATGGATGAATAGTTCATTTCATAGCCTACCAAGGTCCTATTGATATAATTGATAGCCTTTTCCTTTCTATCTTCATCATGTTGTGCTAAAAGAGCACCTAGTGTTGCTAATGTTGCTAATATATATAGGATCAATGGTCTGTTTGGTATTGGCGGCATAAGAACTGGAGGTGTCAATAAATAGTCTTTGATTTTTTGGAAATATTTATTACACATCTCATCCCACTTGTAAGTTATTCCTTTATGGAGAAGATATGAAAAAGAGTGGATTTTATCTGATATCTATGCTATGAACCTTCTGATGGACTACAATCTTCCTTGTAACCCTCTCATCTACTTTAGTGTTTGTGGTGGTTCCATGTCGAGGATGGATTTTAATTTTTTTGGATCAATTTATATTCCTCTTTGTGAGATGATATAGCCAAGAATTTTCCCTGATGTAACCTCAAAGACACTTTTTTGGATTTAGTCATACCTTGTACTCTTCAAGTTTGTCGAAGATGGGTCCTAAGAATTATATGTGTTTACTTCTTTTCTTTTACTTGGCCAAAATATCATCCACATGATCTTCAACTATTTTGTGAATCATGTCATGAAAGATGAGGGTCATTTCTCTTGATAGGTTTCTCCAACATTCTTCAACCCAAATGGAATCATGTTCCAGTAATATGTTCCCCATGGACAAGTGAATGTAGTTTTGTGTTGATCCTCCTTGGCAATCATGATTTGATTGTAACCTGAAAAAACCATCCTTGAGTGATAGAATTTCATGCTCTATTATTAAGTCCACAATGAGTTCAATGTTAAGAAGAGAAAAATCATCCTTCGGGCATGTGTTATTTGATTCTCTAAAATATTTTCATATTCTGATGCCCCCAGTTGGTTTAGAGATTGGTACCAGGTTTGAAACCCACTCAGGATAATCTATCAGTCAGATGAATCCAACGTCAAGAATCTTTTGTAGCTCAAGTTTCACCAAGAGTGCTATATGAGGGTGCATCTTCCTTAATTTCTACTTCACTGTCTTAGCTTTAGGATAAACTATTAAATGATGCAAAACTACTTTTGGATCAAGCCCTGACATATCAGTGTATGACCATGCAAAGTTAGCTCTTTTCTCTTTCAAGAACACTTCTAGGTTTTTTTGTTCTTTGTCCAACAAGGATTCAACATAGAAAGTGATCTTGGGTGCATCTTATATTCCCACATTGAATGGGGTGGCCTTTTCTGCTAGAAGTGCTGACTTCTCTGGATGCATCACACTAAGGGGAAGATTTAATCCCCCATCCTTGGGCACCTCAAAGAGGTTTTCACCCTCAAATGCATCCTTTCTTTTTACTATTTTAGGATAAAAAATTACAACAATGTGGTTTTCACTTAGAGATTTGTATGTTAGTTGCATGTCATTAATTTTGCAACTGAAGGACTCAATCGTCTCCTCGTAGTATGCCCCTATGTCTAGCTCTATGTCAAAACCTGCTTTGTGATCTGCCCATGAATTTTGAGATCGCTTCATCATTTTTGAATAAATCTAAAATCAGTGGTCCTTGTTGGTCTAAGTCACTGAGTTGTGGGTATACTAGGCATAGTTCAGTTAGTTGATTGCTCAGAGTGAAGGATGTTATGGATATCATGAAGAGGGAGTTATTTTCAAATAGGTCAACAACATCAAGGGAAAATTCATCTAGGGTCGTATCACATGATGTAGGTAACCAAGAGGAAGCCTCAACCTTTTAGCAGAAGTACCTTTGCTAATAAGGGTGACCTTGCTAGTAGTATAGCCTAGTCCAAGATTCTTTAGGTGTTTCTCAGGAATGATAGGTTCTAGAAAATCATCATTCTGTCCTAGTTTCTTGTTCTTGTTATAGACCCATCCCTTCATTAGTTACAAGCCTTTATTTTTATCTTCCATGGGAAGAACAAGGACATACCATTCATCCTGATAGAGGAGTTTAGAGACATCCTCCTCATTGATATCTTCTTGGTTCGAATCCCCCCACTTGGTGAAGGTAGTAGCTGCCATATTGATTGTTTCAGCCTCGTTATTGCTAGATGTAGGTTTCCCATGGGATTGAGGAGAAAGAGGTAGATCTCCCAATACAAAGGTATTCTTCATTAGCTTATATTCTCCACAACCATCATCCTAGATCACAGCTTTGATGTCGAGAATGTTCTACACAATGGGTATTTTCATTTCTTAGGTTGATGCAAGGGATGATAGGTCAACAAATGAAGAATATAGTGTAGGCCATTCATCATTCCTAGGTATTTGAGGGATCATATAGAACTTGGCCTCAAGGTTCTTGCAGTAATAAAAGGGTTCAGTATCTCCATGGATGGTAATTTCTCTGCCCTCAAAATGAAACTTTACACATTGATGATAGGTCAAGGCTACAACTTTTAGGGCATGGATCCATGATCGACCAAGTAGAATGTTGTAGGGAAGATAAAGGTCTAGCACTTGGAATGCAGTCTTTGTAATGATAGGCCCTACTTGGATGGGTAGTGCAATGATACCTTGTGACACCTGCTCTTGGTCATCATATGCTCTAATGGTGGTACTCTTTGCTTTCTCAATAGTATCCTTTGAATAGCCCAGGTTCTTGATAAATTGAAGGGTATAAATTTTTAAACCAACACCTCCATCTACAAAGACTCTTTTGACCTTGTTCTTATAAACGACAACCTCAAGGTGTAAAGAACAGTTATGAGATGGCTATGATGGTAGGTCTTATTCTGAGAAGGTGAGGAGATGATTAGCGATATGCCCTACCAGAGCTTGAAACTGATCTATATCAATATCCTCAAGGGTAGATGACTGACAAAGCTTTCTCTAATATTTCCCTATATGTGAGGGATAGCCTTAATAGTTCTAAGATTGATATCTATGTTGGGGTCTTCTTAAGTTGATCTGGGAGATTGTACTTGCTAAGATTTGATGTTGGCAAAGTAGGTTGTGCCCTAGATTGAGATGAGACTCCTTGGATGGTGACTTTTCCATGTCATGTGGTGACTCCACACTCCACACTCCACACTAGGTCCTTTGATGGTCACACTGGTGATAACGCTATCATAGGAAGCGACCACATTTGAATAGGTATGTTGCACATTTATGTAATCTTTATCTTTTCTGGTGTTTCCTTTGCTATGATATGGCATAGGGTTCTTGTATATCTTAAGATCCTAATTCTCGGCTGGTACCTTGATAGATATGGTGTCGCTCTCTATAAGGTCTTGGATAATATTTTTGAGCCACATGCAATTTTCCATTTTGTGTCCTTTGATTTTGTAAAAGTCACAAAGATCATTCTCGTTGTACCAAGATGACTTCTCTTGTGGTTCTTGGTAGTTTTTCAAACTTGGGTAGCGTTATCAGGTTTGAATTGACCAATTTATTCATGATGGCTTTTATAGGTTTGGATAATTGTGTGTAATGTCATTTTAGATAGTTGTTCTTGTTAGGGGTTCATCTTTGTTGTGTTTCAATGTTGTTTATTTGATTGTTCTGAGGAGGAATCGTTTGTTGCACAGTTGGTTGAATGATTGCTACTTGATTTTTATTCGGCCTAGGAGCACTTAGGACCACCTTAGCATCTACCACACCTTCATTTGTTACGTGCTTGTTCTTAGCCTGGACACAAGGCTTGTCATTCAAACTAGTTGATGGTTGATTGTATTTGTAAGCTTGTGTATTCCCTATGAGATTAGAGCTCTCTCGATGTTAAGGGCTCTAGTGACAAGCTCATCATATGAGGTGATGCACTGCATTTTTAAGTGGAAGAATAGATCTAGATCCAGATTTTCTATGATGATTCCCACTTGTTGTTCATCAGGAAGGGGTCACTTGCTCTTACTATCTCTTTGTCTCCATCGTTGCAAGAAATTGGTGAAAGATTCTCCTTTGTTTTGTTTGAGAGTATACAACTCTTCTAAGCTTAAATCCATGTCCAAGTTAAAGGAGAAGTGATCTATGAATTTATTAGTGATTTCTTAAAAAAAATGATACCCGACAGTAGTTCAGAAAACCAATCCATGGTAGGACCTATTAAACTTTGGGGTAAGAGGCGCATTAAATAAGAATCATTGTAAGAAACCTCCATACACATGATATTGAACTCTTTGACATGGTCCACAAGACTTCCTCTCCCTTTGTATTTATCATATTTAGGGATTTCAAAGCCAAGAGGGAATGGTAACATTGCGATGTTTCGATCAAATGGATATGGATACAAGTTATGTGTATGGGGGTTCTTTGTCTTGCCCATATGATCTTTTATTTCTTGTGATAATGCCTTAAGTTGTGATGATGGATTGTCTTGCAGGTTTGGTGGTGGAACATACATGTATTGTGGGATGCTGGATGCATTATATGTGGGTTTCTGATATGATAAAGTGTTGTATGATGTGTATGGTGGTGTGGGATTTTGTGAAGGTCATTGAGGTGTTGATGTGTATTTTCCTAGCATGTTTGTATTGACAATGTTAGATATTGAGGATTATAGTAGGAACTTTTGTTGTTGTTGTTGTTGGGCATATTATTGAGCTAGTAAGGGTTGTTGTTGTTGTTGAGCCACAAGGGATGCTTGTTGTTGTTGTTCCACTAGGGCTTGTTGTTGTTGTGTTGTTAAGGCTACTCGATGTTGGGCTTGTTGTTGTTGTTGTGCAAAGGTTGTTTATTGTGCTACTAAGGCTACTTACTGTTGTTGCTACTGTTGTGCTACTAGGGTTGCTTGTTGTGCTACTAAGGTTGATTGTCATTTTTTCCATTGTTGTTGCTACTAGGGATGCTTGTTGTTATTGTTGTTGTGCTGCTAGGGCTTCTTGTTGTTGTTGTTGTTGTTGTGCTACTAAGGCTGCTTGTTGTTGTTGCTGCTATTACTGTTGTGCTGCTAGGGCTACTTGTTGTTGTTGTTGGTATTGGACAACTTGTTGATAAGCGTTTTGTGCTTGCAATGTAGGATCAGGTGGTTGTTGGGACATTTGTGATGGATTATGGGAATTTATGTTTTACATGGGTTGTGTGTTGTTGATGAGAAGTTGGGAGTTCCCTTGGTTCAAAATTTCTTGGAGGATAGTGTATTGAGAAGAAGGAATGTAAGTTTGAGGCCCCATTTGATTTCGCATGGTGAAGGGGACCGTGGGGAAAGATGAGGATGGTGATTACATTTTGTGATGGTAATGACATACTAGCCCCTTGATTCCATTGATTAAAAAGGTTCCCTTGATTGATGTCTTAAGGATTTCCTTGCACTAGGGATGTGGACAAAGTATTACCTGGGTTAACGGGATTTGTAACCAAGGGATTATTCTAATTCAGGTTAATGATGGATGGGATGGATGTGTTTTGTGAAACTAATGGTGCAAATGAACTAGTTGAGGGATTGGATAGAGATTTCCCTATTTACATTGAGGGTTGATTTTTCATTATGGTGTTGGCATGCCCTTATGGGTCAATTTGAGACACTTGGTCCACACTTCCTTGTGGGATGTTGGGCACACTTACGGTACTTATGGGGATGGAAGAAGATGGGTATCCTTGATATGTTGATGTTGTCGTGGATTCATGAAGTGTAAGTAGTTTATGTTGACGCAAGGGGTGTTTGAGAATGGTTGAGGTACCAAAGATTGGTGTCCAACTAGAGCTTTGAGGTGGATTGGTATTGAGAGTACCCATAAGTGTGTTTCTTTTGAATGGAAGAGTTAGACCAAAGTATTTGGCAAGACTAGTTGCAAGACTAGGAGTGGATGTTTGATTTAGCCTATGTGATGGATTTATTAAGTCTTGTTTCAAAGGTTGCGCAATAAATGATGGGGAAATCAGAGTAACATTTTCTAAGGCTTGATGTTGTTGTTTGTACTCCATGATTTATTCCTTAGTAAGTCCAAATGGGTTGTTTGTAACATCTTCAATCTCATAGGGCCTTGATGGAGATGAGGGTTGTTGTGATGGGGTAACTTGACTTCTTGGATCAAATTCTAAAGGATTGGGATCACTTGAGGTGAATGTGACTTTGGTTTTCTCCACGATTCTCTTATGTTGTGATCTTGTCTTTACCATAAATTTTGGGTCACCTATAGGAGATTTGTGTTGAGATTTATAATGTTTGAACTCTTTAGTTGACTCAAATCTAGGTAAAATGGACACTCTAAGTCTTTTGGGAATAATGATGATAATGAGAGATGAAAAGGGTGGATGATGTGGAAAGTGATCTTTGCAAATGTTTTGGGACAACACTTTTGACTTAAGTTTGATGTTTGGATAAAGGATGTTTATGAACTTAGAAATATTTAGGGTAGACTCATGACCTTCAAGATAAACTAGCTCAAAAATGATAACTAACTTAACTAAGTACATGGAAAAGGATACATTTCACATAAAAAGTAGCTAATTTAGGGATTGGTTTGATAGATGTTTAAGTAAAAAAGTGTTTGGTATCTTTGAATTTTTTGCAAAGTTTGGTGAAGTGAATGGTGAAAATTGATGAAGGGGTGGATGAAATGTTTGACCCAATGTTGACCTAGAGTGAACCTTTTTTTTATAAGACCAAGCTAGTGAGAAACATGATAGACCTCTAAAGTTTTCAAATCCTAAAGAGCTAATGATTTAGATAGGTTCAAGATCGTGAAAAAGACTAGGATTTTGACTATAAAAGAATCCATACAAGTTTGGATTGCTCCTTGAAGCATGTTTGTAGAATTTTAATACCAACCTGGTTCTATTTTGGTGAAGTGCTAAAAGGTGTTTTTTGAGAGCTTTTGGACTAAGATGCCTAAATTTGAAGTGACGATCTATAGACCTTCTCTTGGGGATTCTAATTTTGCGTGAGATCATTTAGAGAAGTTAAGATCATGAAAAAAAGGATATTTATTGCCATGTGGGTGGTGGTAATATGGGCCTTCCAGGCTCAATATCGATTTGTTCCTCTTCTTTGTCTCAGATGTTTGTTGTGTTTCTTCACTGAATGGGTGTTTCCTTTTTTTCAAAAGTGAAGCTTCTCAAATTACTAATTATATCAGATTGTTATCCTTCAATGAGTTCAAATTTTGGCTAAATGATAGCGTGTGTAAGGTCAGGTTGTTTAACGAGAGCAATCAGTCTCCAAATGGTCATGTGGGGTTCAATTTTTCAATTTATCTTGTTTAAGTGAGTTTCTTTTTACCACAAACACTTTGTCTAGATTAAGTTCAAACTAAATGTCTATGCCAAAAACATCATAAATTTCACAAGGTTTATTTTGTGAAAATCATGAGGTTGAAGCCATAGTTGCCTATGTTAACTTTGGGAAGTATGGATTGAGATATAAACCAAAATCCTTAGAAGTCTCTAAGAATAAATTATTAGGACAAGCATTAATATCAAGGCTATTTCAAAAGGGTATCCATCCTTAGACCAAAGGGTTTGAAATTTTGAAGAATATTTTGAATGTTTGTTTGCAATGTTTTGGAACCAAACAAAGTATTAAATTGGCTCACAAGAATTTACGACCTAGGTTCAGAAGATACTACTTGTTGAATCCCCACTTGGATTTCTCCAAACACTAAGAAAATGCGAACAACTAGAGATTTGGCAAAACTGGCTCCCCTCCATGACACACATTTCTTGGGATCAACAAATCTCAAATCCTAAAGATTCGAAGATCCTAAGGATTTTCCTATTTTGACAATGGATAGTAAAATGTGGGGTGGCTTGGGAATGACCATTCCTGCACCAACAACCATAAAGGTTTTTGGCTTCTAAAATTGGTTCATAGTAAGGGCTTTCATTTAAGGTGGCCATACACATGGCAAGATTAGCTCAAGATTATTTCAATCAAGAGGCCTCTTAGTCCCTTCCTAGGAAGTGATTTTGATGTATCACACATAAACTAAGGGTGACACTTGCCAGTATGACACATCCACACTTGTTGCTTATGACTTTCATCACAAACACATTTTTATATAATAATTTGAAAGAGCTTGGCTTTAGCTCGTTATCGCTTAGGTTGTTCCCTCCTTTCGAAGTAGGGAGGCAGGCTCTCTAAAGATTAAAAAAAAAATGAAGTACATTTGTAGTTCGATCTCCTAGTTTGCATGAAACAAGGAGAGAGCACACACAACACCTTGTCCCTACACTAGCATGGGGTTAATTTTTAATCCAAACTGACAGATGTGGGTGATTCTATGAAATATCAAGGAATGTTTTTGATTCTCAAGATCATCGAGTGGCACGAGAGAAGTACATACACATTTAACGACAAAAATGTAAATCAGAAAACATGGAAAAAACTCATTAATTTTAACCCTCAAGACAAAGATGAGTTTATTTTAAGCACCAAACAAAGTGTTAAGTTGTTTTATTCAATTTTAAACCCAAATTAAAATGATGAAGTGAGGGTTCAATTTTAGTCCCGCTTGAGCGTTATTTTTAAAACCCAATTGAAAGCTAGTGTGGTCCTATAACATAAAATGAAAAGCATGATAAATGGGTTATAATTGCCCCAGTAGTGTTGAAACACTTGTTACAATTATAGGATTGAAATACAAGGATGCTTCTTCACTTCAAATTTTATCATCCAACCTACAAAACCTAGTTAGCCTAAAAACCAGAACAAAGTCAAAGGCATGTTAGTGATCAAATGAAGTAAAAATATTAAAGCACATGCTAAAAATTGATCACTGTTTTTCTTACCAAAGAGGGGCGTTGATTTCATGATAGTGTCACCATAAAATAAATGAGAATTGCACTAGTGAATTTGGGCATCACTTTGCAAAAATCTAGTGACGACGATAGTGTCACTATTTTGAAGCATCACGATTTGCAAATTATCAATACCTCTAAAAGTATTCAACGTCACCATTTATTTTAATCAACACTAGGATATTAATTAGGTTTCATTATTTCTAATGATGATAGCGTTGTTGTATGGAAATGCTCAACAAAGGTGTCACTAAAATTCCCTTGAGTGTCGCTGTATCCCGGAAGAATAAGAAGAAACAGAACTCAAGATAGAAATCGATTCAATTTGATCAGTTATGCCCTCCTTCTAGTGGTAGAATGTGACCAACAGATTGGTATGGGTCGATTATGCTTGATCCATGAATAATCGAAGCATAATGAAGCCACAAACATCAATCTCAATAGGATCAATCAAATGCAAATTAAACCAAGCATCCATTAAAACCAAACATATAAAACTACAAAAGCTTTAAAAATGCCTACTCTAATCCATTAAAACCTAACCCGTTGTGGGATTTGTGTCATGGTGATGTGGAATGACGACCCTTTCCCAATCCCGTGGATAAATGAGCTTATTCCAATCAGTTTTATTGAAGAAAACTGATGGAACGATTGTGCAATGTGTATGAAAACATGATTTTAATCTAAATGAACATGATGCAAGCTAATCTAATATGATTTTATGCTAAAATGATTAAGGTATGTAAATGAAAAGCTAATCTAGATGGATTCTAAGCTAAAAGGATTGAAACCCTAATTAACAAATACGCTAAATGTATGCATCTAAGTTACCATGGAGTCCATTAATGGAAGCTAAGATATTATGCAAGTAATTAAACTAAAAAAGGATGCTAAATATGTGCTAAATATGAGTGTGAGTGTGAGTGATTTTAATAACATAAGTTTGATGCTAAAAGATGGATCCATTTGTCTCCAAATAGTGACCAATTTTTTGGAGAGCAAATGAGAAATGAAGGGTCGAGATTGAAAAAAATAATCAATGCTCAAGTATGAAAGAAAGTTGGAGGACTGGATCATGGATTCTCATCAACGAATGAGAATGGAAGAAGAGATTTCAATCAAGGGTTAATATTCCTTCAAACAAACACACTTTTGACCTATACAAGAGGTCACAAGTTAACTTGCACAAGAAGTGTTGAGTTAACTTGCATATGAAACTTTGTAAGAATATTCCTTTTTTTCAAATGAGGAGAGAGAATATTCTTTGGAATATTCACATGGGTGAGGGAAAAGTATAATTTAGAAAATTAAAACAAAATTTAATTGTACAAAAGGGGAAGGGATATTCCATGGGAATATTTTGGAGGAATGTGCAAAGGATAAATATTCCCTTGAAAGTGGAGGGGAATTAGATTAATTAGTAATTTCCATTTAAACAAAAGTTTGATTTATGCAATTAGGGGGATTAGAAGAAATAGATGGTATTCATTAAATAAAATGATTTAATGAATGGGGAAAAGGTGGAATGA
The DNA here is from genome assembly GCA_007115665.2 of Sequoiadendron giganteum. NCBI lineage: Eukaryota > Viridiplantae > Streptophyta > Pinopsida > Cupressales > Cupressaceae > Sequoiadendron > Sequoiadendron giganteum. Next base: position 74,912,973 of record CM021103.1, on the reverse strand, counting down.
TATCCAATTAAATAACTTAGGGTTATTTAATTAAATAAGGAGACTTAGGGATTTAAATTAAATAATTTGATTTATTCAATTTACTAGGATGAAATATTAGCATGAAAGGGGGTGAATTAAGCTAATTAAATTAATTAGGTTAATAGGCGAAAATGACACAATGAGGCTAATTTAATCAATTAAGTGAAAAGAGGATGGGTTTTAAGATGAAATGATGTTAGTATACCTTATTCAAGTGCATGATATCATTCAGGACATTTTGCAGTGTCTACAAAAGGAAACATTTGAATTATTTTTATTCATGCTAGGGTTATCTATGATTTATTTTTTGGATCCAAGGGAGAGTCTGATGGTGGTTGTGTAGCCTCTAGATCTCTGGTTGGTGATACTCCTGTGAGAAGCTTTCTCTACAAGTATATTGTAATCTTCATGATTTTTGAATAATATATTGGGCGGTTTTTGGAGTGAGGTTTTTCTCCCAAAAGGTTTTTCCCCACAAAAATCATTGTGTTGTGGTATGCACAATATTCATGTTTATTTTTGTTTAAGTTTCTATAACTGAAAAGATCTGTAAAAGTTTTGCATTATTCTCCTCTCAAGGTTAGTGTAGGAAGTTGTTCCGCTACCTTAGCTTCCTTACAGGTAGCATGCACCACTACCCCCTATTAGGGTGGGGGTGCAACTACCCCATATCCCAAGGAAGGTGAGACTAAATGGTAAGGAAGAGGAGATAAAGTGACTAGAATTTATGTAATTATATTATATCAATAAAATTATGGGCACTTAATGCCTTTGTCTTAAAAAAGATGACTGGCCCTATTTTTAACTCATTTAGAGTCTTTATGTGTGAGGTATGGAAGAAATAAGGTGATGCTAAGAAATTCATGAGAGGGGATAAGCAAGTTGTTTTTTTTAATAATCACCTTGGAAACAAAAACATGGATATTTTAAGTGTGATAAATTATAAGGGGAGAATACATGTGAAAAGGGGAAAATATGGCAGAAGAATAAGAAATAGGAGCTAGGAAGGGGTCAAGATATGTGGGAAGAGAAAAAGCTAAGGAAAATATTGAAAATAAGATATAATGAGGTCAAAAGGAGTAAACCTAAGGAGAACACTAAAATAAGTACATATATAGTAAATGTAATTATAGGGTATGTGTAAAGGAGGGGGACCGACTACTCAGGACCCCATGTCATGGGAGGGTGTAGAACAATCAACTGCCCTGATCTACCTCACGCTAAGGATTGTTTAAGGTAAATTTGATGTTTAAGGGGGTGAAAAGGAAGGACAACTTATCTATCACTATCCTTTTATTAGCCTAAGAGTTTAGGAAACCAAGTGAGAAAATTCCTGAGTCCAGACTGTAATCTAGGTAGCTCTCTACCAAAGGACTCTAGCGCAAAAGACAAACAACAACACGGTGCGTTGACATCCCAGTTGGGTGTTGGCATCCATACAGATAGGGAGTATGAAGTATAGTCAAAACTTGACAGGGAATTCACTAACTACTTGATAAGTACAGTTTTATGCGATGACGAGGAACATAAAAGAGCTAAACTACAAAGATAAGAAGAAGAATTCTTTAACTTAAAAGGTGGATTTTGATAACAACAAAGGTGTTAGAAACCAGACTTACGGTCAATCCAGCCTCCCGCAAGATCCACACGAACATGACACCTACAAACAATAGAATAGGGGAAAATGTTGGGGCTGTTTTAGGGCTTATCATAGTCAAACCCCCATTTCAATGTTCCCACCTCCACAGACAACCAAAATTTCCACAATAAAGAAAATGTGATAAAGAGATTATTGGAATGGAAGAATACCACACAATGCTAACAACAATATGCTACGTAAATAAAATAACAATGCTAAGTAAAATAGATATCACCTCCCCAACAAGATGCCTTCGAGCACATGAAGGGAGATGCGAGCTCACAAGCTTGTAGATTCCAACGTTGCCGCAACAATGAGAGGATAAAAACCAACAAATTTTTGACTTGGAGCTTCAACAATGGAGAAAGTGCTATGAAATGCTCAAGAAAATGTGTAGAATTGTGAAGTTAGATTGAAGAAGTGTGAAGAAGATGAAGTGAATGTGAAGGATAGTCTTTTGAATGTGGATAGGATCCAAAAAGTGCCTAATAATAAAATTATCATACTTTAATACTAATAATAAAATAATGCATACATATAATTCATCAAAATACCAAGTGGGTTATACCTATTAGGTTCAATTCTCTATCAAATGGACCTCCCTAGGAGTTAGGGGTGAGATTGTACCTCCCATTGTAATACTCTACTTCATTATAACTCTTTATATAAATAACCTCCTCATTAAATCCATGCTAAACTCACATACATAAATAGGTATGATCATTGGTCTTCTTAAAATTTCATCAAGAGACTCACCAATCCAAAATTTTATCTCCAATACCCAATAGATCATAATCCTCACTCAAATATTTATGGTAATAATAGACAAACATCTAATTATGTCATGCCTAACTCTAATTGTAGCACCATAATATCTAGGAGTATCTCTTTCCAAGTAAAATGATCAATATAGTCATCTAGCATATTATCTCTAAACCATAGTCAATGCTCCCACTACATAATAAATACAAAATTTAAAAATGCACCTTTGGAACCATGATTTATATCTACATAATAGAATATCTTGTATCTCTAATTGAAAAGTATTGTTTAGAAGCAGACATTTCATTCCAAAAATACAAATCATATAATATAGATTTCAGCACTCATCCCAAGAATACTCATCCTTGATAGCCAAAAACCATATTTCTTTAAATGATATATTCACTATATATTACTAAAAATATCATAGCTAATATAATATATACCATAACATCATAGTTAAATATATATCTACAACTAACTAATTCATATAGCTACCAAAAATCCCACTAAAAAATGATCTACAACTCACTGAGGAATAGTGATATATCTCCCAAACCTAAAGATAATTTATCTCCAACTAATTTTTTTTAAACTAACCATGCACTTGCAAAAATTTAACTACATGCAATAAGATTTTCCCATGGTTGCATGGTTTATGTCCCAAAGAACTTAGATCAAACACATGATATAACTCTTTTCTTGAGATTACTAGGTCTCCCCTTCAATAGATAAATAATGACCACATGCAATGCTATCATTCAAATTATATAAGTTTTCACTATAGACTCTAATATATGTGGTTCTAAGAATAATTTGACATTCTTCCTTTCTTAAAATAATATGCTCACACACATCACAAACAAGTTGATTGACAACCTAGGAGCATGTTGAACTCTAGTGAGGGAAATTTTCTCCCATATAAATGAATAAACTATTAGAAAATTCAAGGTGAAAATTGCAGTAATAGAACTTAATAAAGTGATTTACAAATCTGAAATTGTGTATCCAAGATTACCATAAAGTGATTATGTGATTAACAATTCCAAACATGAAAGAAAAAATCAGCAATACCACAAGTTGAGAAACACAAGTGATACAAGATATACGTGGAGAAACCCTTGTGGGAAAAAACTCCACACCCAAAGAGATTCAATGTTTGTATTAATCTTCAAATTAGATACACCAATACAATACTCCTCTCTAAATTTTGGCAACACTTTGTTACTCTAACAACTTGCAAACAAACTCTACGAACCACCATCTTAATGCTCCAATATATAGAAGTTTGTGAGAGAGAATACCACAAATAGTATCCCAAAACAAGAAAAATCACCTAGAAAAACCCACACCCCCCTTAGTGGACAACCCATAAGCATGGTGAAAATTATATTAAATGATCGTATGGCCTTCACATAGGCTCCTAAACCATAACCAGTCAAAATTGGTCAATATCGAATGCTCCATAACTCTTCAATGACTTTGATGGCTTCATGCAAGAACATGCACCAACATGCAAATAACATGCAAGGACATGCATTGACAGTGATCTCCACCCAAAAGTTGGACACCCAAAGGGAATATGCTCCTAAGATGCTCTGTAACTGTCATTGTAGTGGATCCGCCTCTATGAATGCAATTAGAATTTATCATAGGAAAATAAATAATAAATATTTTACCCCTCGTGTCCTCTAGAACACTTTCTAAAGAACATGGAGACACACAATTATCAACTTAGAATATCAATTATAATGTCACCTATCCTAACATTCTCCCACTTGACATTATACATTGCATTTAAATCCATTAGATACAAATAAAATATAATCAAGTACAATGATCAAGGCCCATGACCTTCTTGCACCAAGAGAACGTATCTGTGGTTAGAGGTTTTGTGAGAGAATCTGCAACATTATGGGTGAGTGTAGGATCATGGGGGTCCAAAAAGTGGTGATATGACAAAAAATGGCTAATGACTTTTTTAAATCCAAATTTTATGAAATGAAAATGGTTTATTGAGAAAATTGTCAACTTTCCACCAATATAAGATATGTCTTATTTTGAATTAAATAGATAATTATTATTGATTTTCTACATGCATCATGACTAAAGTCCTAATAGATAGGATGATTGAAAATATCTATAATTCTCAAACGATTTTATATTTTTGAATACGAAAAATGTGACAAATTCTATGCTTCCCATAATATAGGATAAAAAATTAAAAAAATGAATTTCATTAATTTTTGACCAAGTTATGGTGGTCAAACAAACAAGTTTTAATATTTTTAAAAAGTTCTAATAAAAAATTCATAACTAATTATTTACTTGCAAAAAAATTACAAGAAAAATGCAACACATCCAGTCATGTGTCCTCTACTTATATTGAAAGTTAAAAGAAAAATCTTATACTTAGGTTGGTCAGACATACACCTAATTTTCATTTTCTTGAAAATTTAGTACTATTGCATTGAAATTTCAAAATTTCACCAAATAGATTTACTTTATTCCCAAAATGGACTAGTATCTTAAAAATTACATTTAGTTTGCTACAAATTATTTTCTTACATATTATTCAAATCAAGTGAATAACCTATTCAAATTTTTATGTCAAGTTGTCTAACTCTATTTTTCTAAACTTTCATTGCCACTTAAGGGCCTAGTTTGGACCCCCATGATTTTGCATTGACCCTTATCCAAAGTGTCAACCTTCTCAATCAATACCTTACCATTCTCAACCATTTCTCACACAAAGTGATACTAAACATCAACATTCTTAGTACAAGAAAGGTATATAGGAATTTTGTCTAAACATATGGCACTTTGACTGTCACATCCAATCCTCACTGTCCCGCAATCAAAACCAATACCATTACCAAGTCTTTGTAACCAAATTTCCTCCTTGGAGACATGTGTAGCAGCCATATACTCTAATTTGGTGGTAGAAAATGCAACTATAGGCTGCCTCTTAATCATCCAACTCATTGCACCTCAAAACAAAGTAAAAACATAGCCACTAGTGGACCTTTGACTATCCAAGTCACTTGCCCAATTTGCATCAACAAAACCTTGTATGTCCAATGACTTAACCACATCATCAATACAATGATAAACCAAACAATAATCTGAAGCACCAAACAAATATCTAAACATCCTCTTAACAAAATTTCAATTCCCTCTACCAATGTTAGACATAAACTTGCTCAAAACTCCCACTGCTTGGGCTATATCTGGTATAGTGAAAACCATTGCATACATTAAACTTCAAATGAAACTAGCATAAGGAATGTTAGACATCTGTTCAAAATCATCATAAGAATTAAGACACATATCTAAACTCAATTTAGTACCAACCAAAAATAGAAGATTTACCAGTTTATAGTCATGTATATTAAACCTCTACAAAATGGTATCGACATACTTACTTTGACTTAACCAAAGATTTATGTAAACCCAATCCCTACTGATCTCCATCCCAAGGATATATTTTGCATCCCCAAAATCCTTCATATCAAATGTTCCAGAAAGCTGAGTCTTAAGCTACCTAATCATCACCTTGATGTTACCCATAAACAACTTGTCATCAACATACAAGATAGTGATTAGTATTTAATCATTAATAAATTTAATGTACAAACATAATGATCCTCTTTGCTTCTAATTGTAGGAGTTGAGAAAATACAACACCACAAACCCCGAAGATCACCTGCATGCAAATAACCTGTCACAAAAGAAGAGATGGAGACAAACAAGCAAGGGTTCTCTGAAAACTGAAAATGTATATATCAGAGAGAATGAGAGAATGAATTGATATGAAATACAATGGGATCAATCCTTATAAAAAGGAGATCATGCAAACCCTAATAAAACCCTAATAGAAGCCCTAATAGGATAACATTTAATAATTAATATAATTATTAAATGTCACTTTATGCAAACTAACGTGAAATCTTAAGAAGGGAATAAAGGTAACTTAATCAACATAATTAAGTTAAAACCTTTACTCTAACACCCCCCCTTAAGATGAGCAACAGTGCAGCTACAAACAAATGCAGAAAAGCAAAGGTAACTACAATGCAAGAAGGCAACATGGGTCCCGACAACTAGGCCAGATCAGGTACCCAAATACAACCAAATCTCTGTAAAATGGAGAAATAGAGAAAACCTCATGGGAAAAAGCTCTACTCCAAAAAAAGAAGAAGAAAGCCAAGAAGAGACATCACTGAAGCAGAAGAAGCTGCAAACAACTGTCGAAAGATGACTGCTATGGTGCTGAAGAACCTTGTTGAAGATAGGATGATCAGGAACAAGAAGACAACAATCTGCATAAGTGCCCATATGACACTACTCGAATCAGATGGCAAACAAAGGCAAACACCTGGAACGAAGATACAGATGGCACAAGAACCAATAGTCTGAAACATTGATCAACTGAGAATGGAAGATTCCTTCCAAGGTGAAACCAAGGAAGCATTAGCACGAACAGTATAATACCCCCCCATAATGGTGAACTGGGAGCCTGACAGATCAACTGAAATGGTGTGCAACACCCTGTAGTGCATGAAGAAGATACAACATCTGAAAGTGCACAAGAAAGCACCTGCAACTGAAAAAGTGGTGTGCAAAACAAAGCACACATGCATGAGGCTGGAATCATATGGATCCATGGTCGTCATGGAGGGACACTCACCGGACAAGGATGTGATGGCAAAACAAAGGCAAACTACACAACCCCTCATGGCACTTTATAATATCAGTGCGAGTACAAAATATGGCACAACCTTATGTGCAAAATCCCAAAAGATGCATGTACAATAGTGTGGCACTTTATCTCAGTGCGTTTACATAAAAGATTGCTTACAAATGATACTCAAAATGTCCTTAAAGGACAAAATGCTGGAAATACATGAAGAACAGCCAAAAATGAAGCATCCCATGTGAACAAAAGTTTCCAAGAGCAAATATGTCCAGGTAATCCACCAGAGTGTGAAAACACAAATAACTGAATAAAATATACCTGGAGTGAAATCTGGAAAAATGGCATGGATGAAACTAAAGAGCTCTGAAAGATGGTTCCAACACCGCTGAGATTGCGAAAAACGGAGAAACTGATCAAAAGTTATGAGCTTGAGACTGAAAGAAGCCCCTTTGTCTTCAACTGGCTGTAGAATGCACCAACAGAAAAATCACTGAAAAATAACTGCTCCATCACAAAATTGGGATCGCCAGCTTTCCAGCGATATCTCATTTGCATTGTGGGGTACATCAAATGCTAACCGGGCGCAAAAGTGGAGCCCCTGGGCGCTAGCTGTCGGTCGGCCATATGATCGCGGGTTGCATAAATGCAAAAAGAAACCTGCCACCAAGCGGGTGGTGGGCGGAGGTGGCAAGAGGTGGTGGCACCAGGGGCACCACCACCTGACCTAGCACCTGGTGGTAGCCATATGACTGCGGGTGAAGGATAGTGGGGGCACGGGGTTAGGGAAACCGATGGGTGGAAGAATAGAGGTAGGTTGGTGGACCGGCGAGGCCGACAAAAACTATCAGAGGGTCGGCGGAGGACGGTGGGGTGGGCGGGTACAACCGACCGACAGGGGTACCTTGCAAAACAATAAAGGCCTCCCCAAACAGTTCGCAGAAATCAAACCCACATATAATATGCCCAAAAAAAAATTATTATTTTTTTAAAAATATTTGCAAATAGCAAAATATTTAATAAAATAATCCAATGGAAATATATGCGGAACATAAAAAAATAAATAATTTTTTATTCTGCAAAATCGTACCCGGCCTTGGGTGGGTCGTACGGCCGCCCAAGTAAAAAAAATTTGCCTCAAATTTCGACTTTGTCCAAAATGGACGAATGAATAGTCGATTTAGGGGTTTTGGACTGCTGCGGACGCAATGGCAATGTCCGTTTGAGCTGAAAATGCTTCAAAAATGCAGGTGTGCCCTAGATCAAGAAAACAAACCCCAAACCCTTGAAGCTCCAAAAATCTTCAAAACAAGAACAGGAAGCAGCAGGTGTGGAGCTCTGATACCATGTAGGAGTTGAGAAAATACAACACCACAAACCCCGAAGATCACCTGCATGCAAATAACCTGTCACAAAAGAAGAGATGGAGACAAACAAGCAAGGGTTCTCTGAAAACTGAAAATGTATATATCAGAGAGAATGAGAGAATGAATTGATATGAAATACAATGGGATCAATCCTTATAAAAAGGAGATCATGCAAACCCTAATAAAACCCTAATAGGAAAAACCCTAATAGAAGCCCTAATAGGATAACATTTAATAATTAATATAATTATTAAATGTCACTTTATGCAAACTAACATGAAATATTAAGAAGGGAATAAAGGTAACTTAATCAACATAATTAAGTTAAAACCTTTACTCTAACACTAACAAAACCTAAATTCAATGTAAAGACATAAAACTTTTGGTACCACATCCTGGGTGACTATTTCAAACCATATAAAGATCTCTTGAACTTGCAAAACAAGTGTTCTTTTCTTTTCACAATAAAACTATCAAGTTGTCACATATAAATTTCTTCCTTAAGATCCCCATGCAAGAAAGAAGTTTTAATAATCTTCTTCATGTTGTTATCACCGATAAAAACTTCTCCCCCATCATAAGTTGAATATGAAGTAAACCACTCCTTATGAGGAGTCATATGGGAGGAGCAACCTAAATCAAAAAGCCAAGAATCATCACTAATAGTGTTAGTAGAAATAAAAAAGAATCAGAATCACCATCTTTTGAGGAATTTTATGTGGATTTGTTTGAACTCTTTTTCTTATTTTTGCACTCCTTCATATGTCCTCTCTTACGACAATTCCAACACTTTTCTCTTCTTGGGGGGTTTAGAACGTCCTTTAGATTTTATCTCTCTTTTTGTCCCCTTTAGGCCCTCCTTTTTCTTTGGACCTTCCTTGCACATGCAAGGCATCTTGGGAGCTCACATTCATGGAATTTCTTCTCATTTCAAGTCTGAAATAATTATAGCAATGACACTATCCATCTTCGGTTTTGTACACCACTACTTATGACAATAATTATATTTTATCAAGATTTAGGTAAAGAACAAATCAACAAAATGCATTAATCTTCTTCTTCTATCTTAACATCTACAGATGCAAGCTAACTTATAATCATATTAAAATCATTTAATTTTTTTTCAATAGAATCACCATCCTTCATTTTCAAAGAATACAAACATCTTTTGAGATGCAAATTATTTATAAGACTTTTAGTTTGGTAAATTTCACCTATCATCTTCCACAACTTGAATGCGATAGATTCTTCTGAAACATTCAGAGGAAAAAATCTTCAAGACACAATTGAATGGTTCTCCATTCCTTCTTGTCCATTTTGTTCCAATCTTCATTAGCCATTGATTCTAGTTTCTTTTCACTTGAAATTTCCAACCACTTATCTCTCTCTTCAAGGAGATCCCCCATCTTCAACTTTCACATCTCATAACTAGTGTTATTGAACTTCTCAATATCTAGATGAGAGGTAGAAGCCATGGTTTTCAATATTCTTCACAAATCTGTAAAACCTACAATGCACAAGCTCCCATTGCAACCAAAAAACCTTCAACACTCAAAAGAAAGGCACCCCTCTCTTAACAAAACTGTTAGCTCTAATACCAAATGTTAAAAAAATCAAGGTGAAACTTTCAGTATTAGAACTTAATAAAGTGGCTTAGAAATTTGAAATTATGTATCCAAGACTACCATAAAGTAATTATGTGATTAACAATTCCAAACATGAAAGAAAAAATCAGGAATACCACAAGTTGAGAAACACTTGAGTGACACAAGATATATATGTAGAGAAACCCTTACGAGAAAAAACTCCATACCCAAAGACAACCAATGTTTGTATTAATCTTCAAATGAGATACATCAATACAACACTCCTCTTTGAATTTTGACAACACTTTTTTACTCTAACAACCTACAAACAATCTCTACAAACCACCATATCAATGCTCCAATATATAGAAGTTTGTGGGATAGGATACCACAAATGGGATCCCAAAACAACAAGAAAAACCACCTGAAAAAACCCACACCCCTTAAAAGACAACCCATAAGCATGGTGAAATTATTAAATGATCACGTGGCCTTCACATGGGTGCCTAACCCATAGCCAATCAAAATTGGTCAAAATATTGAATACTCCATAACTCTTCGACAACTTCGATGGCTTCATGCAAGAACATGCACCAACATGAAAACTTGGTCACCCCACCATGCATTACATGTAAATAATATGCAAAGACATGCATTGCAAAGTGCTCCCCACCTAGAAGTTGGAGGCCCAAAGGGAATATGCTCTTACGATGCTCTGTAATTGTCATCGTAGTGGGTCTACCTCTATGAATACAATTATAATTTGTCATAGGAAAATAAATAGTAAATATTTTACCCCTCATGTCCTCTAGAACACTTTCCAAAGAATGTGGAGACACACAATTATCAACTTAGGATAGCAATTATAATGTCACCTATCTTAACATAAACATGACTCTTTCACCACCCACAATTTGATGAGTAGAGTCATCACCAAATTTTAGCTCGTGCTACTATTGAAACTCTAATAGTTAATAGGAAACTCCCTATTGATCTAGTAACATAGAAGGAATTTTAGAGTTAACATGTCATGCATGCATAGAATTTTCAACAAATGAATCATCACCATAATCATGGAAAGATATCAAATTTGATTCATCATCAAAACTATTACTTGAATTATTATCCTTGCACTCCTATATATTTCAAGTTTTCTTAATTCCAAAAATTCACCTTTGATCAACCAAGAGACTTAGATCTCCCCTTAGACATCATTCACTTTTTATTTGTTATTCTTCCCCTTAGCAAGGAACAACCTCTTATGGTCAATGAATATTTGATACATGTATAATTTTTTATGTGTCATCTCCTTAGAGAAAAAACCACCCATCACTTTTCTAAGATTAAGATTTATGATGGTGCTATTGATTCCCATACACACGTTTTCCCACTATTAGGTAAACAAAAAAGGTTACATTAGTAAATGAGTATCCTTGCCTTTCTATCTATAAATAGATACTTTTTCATATTTCATATCAAATAATTCCTAATATACAAATATAACCCACATATATATCCATGAGTGGGTCCTTAATTCTAATCTAAATCTTTAAGTTTATTTCACTAAACCTCTACACCTCCATTATAGAAGTTCTTACTCTATCTACTTCCTAAAAATAAGATCAACTAATGCAATGCTCCCACTCAAAGGAAAAATATATAATGGAAGCTCTATCTCCTTCAAAAATATAACAATATATATGGATAGTATTTCATGCCAAATGAAAGGAAAGAACCCATAAAAATTGACTTAGTAGAAAAACTCAAAAATCAACTATGATACAAAATAAAAGAGATATATAGAACATTACTAGTTGATCCTAAGAGGATATATTGTGAAAGCTATTGGATCTATATGAATTTTAATAGAGTAATGACATGTAAACAACATGTAAAATGGACATGAATGAGAGAGAAATAGGAAAGAAAATCATAAAAGGGCAATGCCCATATACCCTAGGAAAAATATTTAAAAGGAAATGTAGATAACTAACATTGACACATAATCATTTTAAATAATCACTTGACAATTTTATCTATAATTGATTGATTGAATCCCTATTTATATAATTAATTACCCAATTTTTATCCCCTTTTCAATTGAATAATATTTTATTATTGAATTAGTAAATTCACTATTCATTATTATTCTCATGCACCCTATTTCTAGCCTAAAATCATTAATCATCCTTCTTCTATAGTCCACCTTAGGTAAATAAATCTAATTATTTATTTTTCTAATTCTTTCATCCTCATCCCAAATAATAAATAAATATTCTTATTTATTGAATTCTCTTTTTATCCACTTTCCATTAAGTGGGCTAAAACCAATTAGCCCCTTAATCCCTCACTTGCACATTCCTAACCCTAATTAATCATCAAAAACCATGGACATCCTCTAAATGTGTACATAAGGCATGTAACTTTGTACAAAAAGTATGGGTCCTTTGTACATGTGACATGGTTCTTGCTACATGTCATATGGTTCAAGGACTTTTTCATCCCCTTAGGGTACTCCCAAGTACCCTTTTCCATCTCACCCATCAACTTTATCCAAGTGAAAATCCTCAACCATTATTTCCCCTTTGATGTTTCCCCCCTCATCCTCACCAACCATGTAAGAAAATTTCCCTCTCCTCATCCTTCCAAGGATCTCAACCAATATGAGATCTTGATCTCTCTTTCTAGTTTTATCCATCCAATCCTTGAGCTAAAAATGTATAACTAATATTCAAACCAAGACATTTTCAAGACTCCATGAAATGTAATGTTACGATGCAAGTAGGAACACTCACATATCACCATATTGAGCACAATCGTTCCATAGCTTGGTGCATCAAGGGTTAGCATTACTGAGATTATTTGTTATATTTTCATCAATATTTGCTAACCTTTATGCTGAATTTGAGTGTTGCATAGATTATGAGTAGAATAGGTTATATGGTTTAAATTGTTCTTGTATGCTCCAATTTTTATGTGTAGAGGAAAAACCCATACATGAAAATACTAAACCAATATATTTAGAGCAACAACAATTACACAATAATCAAAGCTTATAGCTTCTTAAGAGATCAACTCTCTATTTAAGCTAGAGGAATTCCAATGGCATAACAACACATAATGTATGATGCATGATCTCCATCTCAACCCCCCAATAGATAAGTAAAGAAAAGCCCAAGAAACATCAAATTGTTTCCCATTAACCATTAACCTTGAAAGTATGGGCCCAAAATAGGTGTCATAGTCTATGGTCAAATTTTAATACCCCACACTAGTAATAAATTATCTCAACATAAAATGTAACTCCCCTATTTAATAGTTGAACCATTATGACCATGGGGTCCAAGTGTGACTCCAAGGCACTCCACCATAAGGAAATAGTCACAATTGCATACATCTTGCACATAAAGTTATAAATAGCTAGTCAAAAATGTTAGTCCAAGTCCCACTAAGTAACTTACAAATCAACGACTCTAATAGACATCATAATACTAATAAAATATGGTGGAGATCATTATTGTGGAATTTACACATGGGAATCCATCCAAGTGAGAAGACCTCTTCCATGTGGGCATAAACAATCTAACTAGACCTAAGACTTGCAAGGTGTACAATACACCTAGTCCCCTAGTCCTAACATGGTTTTTGGGTGAGATATTTAATATCTAGAATTTATCTCTATGTTTTTAATTTGCATTAGTACTAGAACTTTTGAAACACTAACTTATTGTTCAATGTGTTATCCACCTAAACTAATTCTTTGACTATTTTATACCACTACACCATGTTTGTTGAATTATAATTAATAGCATACCCATGGAACATATTACCCCATTTTTTTCTTGTTTATCATTTCATGAAACCTATGACCTATGTATACTCCACCAAAAGCACCACGACATCAAATGGAATAAAGATAAACCTTAATCAATAGGTAAAATTAAAATCTCCACTCTAGATTAATTTATCTAATTAGTTTCATATTGCATAAATGGATTTCTAATGTTTGGCACACATATTCTAAGCTTCTATGTTCAATGTTGTCATTTTCTATAGATTGAAATTTATATGAATAAATCCACTCAAGTCCTAATTGAAATACTCACTAAAATCAATCAATAATAATCTTAATTTCCTACTCCAAGTAGATAAGTAAGATAATGATGTTAGAAATAATCAGATACATAATCAACTTAAACCAATTTGGAGTTCATATCTTAACGTAATCCTTGGCCTCATGTTCTAACTATGATATTCTAGGAATGGGTGGGGCCTTTTGGGCTATCACACAAGTCAACCAATATTCTATCCCAAGCAAAATAAATTTCAAAAATATATCTATCCTAGAATGATATCTCATAGTTTAATCTTCTATTATAATGCATCAAACTACCAATATGTTGAAAATTAAATCGATATAAAATTATATAATCTTCTTGTTCCATATCTAAGTTATTTCATTTCTTAATCTCAATTACTCAAATAACATTTTATTTCAGTCTAGACTCTTTATATTCTAGTTTAGTGTAATTAGCATTATACCTAAATTTCACAATGGAAGAAGCATTACTTTTCCTCACACAAAGTTAAATGTCAAGTCAACTTGAGCTATCAAGAGGAAGCCTATACATATCCTATGTGAGCAATGTTTGCAAAATTGAAGGCAATTGGTCTATTACCAAAGAATAAAAAATAGACAAATATTTATGCAAAATAAATGTTAATTATAATCTTGTAATAATATCTTAATTTTAAAAAGAAAATTACTCTAATCATTATCTTAGAATGATACTTTATATATTTAAATTGTTATATTTACAATTATAAAAATATAAAATAAAATGTCAATGACCCTTGATCTATTAATTTCGAAAGAACCCACTATGAAATCAAAATTGTACTTCTAATAAATTTAATAAAATAAATGCCCTTCAAACAATAAAAACTACTTTATACTTACAATATCAAAAATACTAATATTTAATATTTAAGGTATTTCAAATCCTTCAATTTTTCTAGTAATCACAGTTAAGAAAACAAAGAAACTCAAGATTGAACGTAAGTTGAAGGCCCCATGAATTTTATTTATTCTCGGTTGATAATTATGGCACTTTTTAAATTCAACCACAACAGTATCTAAAACTGCTTTCGCCGACAATTTTAGTCTGTGTCTAGTTTTACACTTTATTGTACAGAATTATATGCGTTTACATACTGAGCTATTGCTACAGAAAGTCTATCATACATTACATCTTTGCCGGTGCGATTGGAGCCATTCGGGTAATTTAGAGGTCTCATAGTTTTGTCTCTCTTTCAAGCTACGTCTTTAATCTACCACAGCACTCATTGAATTCACAACAGATCTTCTCCCAAGTGTTTAAGATCCACAGCTCCTCAAATGCACTCGTTCAGCATGCCTCAAATTCGATTCCGACCGTGCTCGACCTTAAAATGATAAGATAACAATGGCGACCTTTATTGATTACCCTTCTCTTCGTTACACAGTTTGGGTTTGTATGAATTGAATAAGAATCTGACCAGACCTTGAATTTCCACCATACTCAGACCTTGGCAGCACCGGCCTGCTCAATTTGAGCACTACCGTCGGGACTCTGCGGAACAGACATACCCAAAATCCTCCTTAGCGATTGCAGACGAGAAGTGGGGGACTTGAGAGACGACTCTGCGCCCGGAGAAACGAACTGATCATCTGCCATGAATGACCTCGGGGAACTAATGACATCAAGTCTTCTAGGCTCTATGTCCACTACAATACTTCCCATTGATTTGGGATAAGAAGATCGTTCGACCAAATTCGAGTCCGACCTTAAAACAGATTGCCCATCGTTTTGGGAATCTGAAAGGACGGCCAGAACAGTAGTGGAAGAGGCAGTCACATACACACCCGTCATATTGTCACGCAGGGAGGCCGGCACCTGTTCTTCACCCGCCGTGCCGAACGCCTCAGCGATCGAAACAGGAGTGGCCTCTGCTTCGACCCGGGACAGGGGCGGGTCGGGCCGGGCGTCGGATCGACAGAGCGGGCAGGTCGAATTGGACTCAAACCACATGTCGATGCATTCAATATGAAAACTGTGATTGCATTTGGGCAACAATCTTCCCTTCTCATTGTCCCCGAATTCGCACAGGCAAACCGCGCATTCGAAAATCTCGTCCTTGTGATTCTCTGTTCGGTAGACAAACACAGGGAAGGCTTCGATCACGGACATTTCAAGGCCGTCTCTTTGCTGCCTCAGCGGGTACTCATGCTCCGCAAATGCCAGTCGGCGCCGGAGAGACGACCCGCCCCGTCCGCGACCCGCTCCCGAATGCCGATGCCAAACGCACCGGGCATAGATATGCAGGCCCAGGATTAAGACTACCACCATGAACAGAACCACGATGGCCGCCAACATGATTTTTCCCCCAATGTTATATAGCTCCTCTGCCAAACTCGTACCTGGGTGATCGGAATCCATGGCCTTGAAATGTATATCGATTGTCCTCTGTTTGCCTTGGCAAATCTATGCACCACACACCAGCTTTAATAATTCCGAGGACTCTTGGCGAGGATTGCAAGGAACTGGCGATTATTGTAATGGAAAGTTTTTGGAATCTGCGGTCTGGAAAAGAATCGCTCTTTGTTCCAAGGCGAGTACGACCGCCGAATTATTGTGACCCTACATTGCTGCTCTAACCAAGCCATGTGAGCAACATTATTCCGTAATTCCGC
This sequence comes from Sequoiadendron giganteum, assembly GCA_007115665.2. Classification (NCBI taxonomy): domain Eukaryota; kingdom Viridiplantae; phylum Streptophyta; class Pinopsida; order Cupressales; family Cupressaceae; genus Sequoiadendron; species Sequoiadendron giganteum. The sequence continues at coordinate 74,896,169 of CM021103.1, read as the reverse complement.
ATGTTTAAAATAGAAACAAAGCTATTTGCCTGTTCATGACATACAGGCAACCTAATTTCGTGGTCCTTGACTACCGGCCATTCCACGGTTTTCCCGTGGGATTTTTGCCCCTGCCGCCCCGTAGTGTGATTTTATACTTCGAATTTTATATCTGCTTACGCTCTAAGGTATTTAGTATTGAGTACGGACAAATTCAGGAAAACAAAACTCTTCCCTGTTGATCCAAATGATGAATTTAAAATTAAAACATGTTCCTGAAACAGAGGACTCCTGGTTCTCTTCCAGGCTTATTTGTAATCTTGAAGCTTTGATGAACGTTCAGCTACCTCATTCGTGTGTGTTGACTGAGTAACAACCACCAGGGAAGCGTGCAACTAAAAAGAAAAGGACTACTTATAATTATGAATTTCTTTCGCCTATAATATAGGACCTGCAACAAGGAGATGTGGGGGATGAGGGTTTATTTTCTTTTTCTGATTTTGATTGTTGAGGATGGATTATGGAGTACCATCTGAAATGTGTCGAAGAATTTGAAAAAGTATTATAAAGATTTATTTTTTAGTGTTTTTCTTTATTTTTTTTAATTGATTGATATTTTTCTCCGTCATCTATAGATTAATATATCTTTAGTTGGATATTTTTAATAAAAAAATATTGTAGAAGCCGGTGGGATTGCAACTTGACACATTTTGTCACTACAAAATTTACAATTGTTTGCATGCATGCATGTGCTTGGCATGTTAAGTGGGATGCCTTGCATGTGTTGTTTATAGTTGGCAGGTTTCAGTTTGCATGTGTAGGATAAGATAGGTGCCTTCCATGATTATCTCTAGTTTTGCATGCATACATCGAAGAGGATGATGACATGTGGCATTCTTGGGTGTACCATTTTGAAAGCATCATTGTAAACTCCTATATATTAAAGTATTGTAATTTGGAGTTGTATTATGATTCATTCACATGTATCATTATGCTGCTAGAATTATTGTAGAATTAACACTTGTATTCTCTTGTAACAAAATTGCTTTGCAAATGTATATAATCAGATTGTTTACTTTAATACATTGAGCAGGCTTTTGGAGTGTAGGGTTTTTCTCCCAAAAGGGTTTTCCCCATGTAAATATTGTGTTATGATTTTGCAAGTACTTGTGGTGATGTTAATTTTGCATCATGATATGTGCATCTTCTTCACACTACCTGTTTAAGGTGTTAAAAGTTAACAAAATTACACTCTCCTTTTTAGATTGGTGTAGGAAGCATTTCCACATACCTTGCTTCCTTTCACTTGGTATTAGAGCCCAGTCAACTTTGATTCTAGTTGTGGGTAGAGGGGTTTTTGTGCTAATCTTTTTGAACTTAGGATTTTGTCATTGAGGATTTTTGTCCTTGTTGCAAGAAGAAGAGGGATACAACATCTAAAAGAATTGAGATTGAAAATTTTAAAAGAGGGTACTTTGAGCTATGGGAGCTCAAGATGGAAGATATGGTGGTAGATGGAGACTTATGGTTAGTTCTATCTAGAAAGATACCATCAAACATGAAACGAGAAGATTGGGATTTGATGGATCAAAAGGTTAAGGATCTAATAAGGTTGTGTTAAGGTTGACTTCGTGCTTCTGAATATCCATGAAGAGAACACTATAGAATCTTTGTGGAAGAAATTTTCACAAATATATCATGCTAAATCCTTGGTAAATAAGTTTTTCCTATGAAAGAAAATGTATTCTTTGAGGATGGAAGAAATAGGATATATCACAGATCACCTAAATGTATTCAACATGCTTATTGCCTAATTGAACTTTGTTGGTGTGAAGATGCATGAGGAGGATTGTTGCATGACTTTGATGTTTTCTTTGTCAAACTCATGGGACCACCTTGTTATAGCCATTGGGAGTACCATTGCCACCTTCAAGATGGATGTGGTTGTATCTTTACTTTATGAAGAGATGTCGAGAAAATCTTCTGAAATGGCTAAGGAGGCCCATTTTGTTTGAGGTAGAATGAAATAAAAAGGAAAGAAGAAGAAAACGAAGCAAGAAAAGTCATAATCCAAATCCTATGGGAGATCTAAGTCTCCTAGTAAGACTAAGGCAAAATGTTGAATTTTCAAAAAATCTAGTCATTTTCACAAAGAGTGTAAGGAGGGGGAAAAAATAAAAATAAGAACTTATTTGCTTCTAACTTTGATAAATCCTCTTCTAGGATGATGCAAATGCTTTTGGTGTTGCCTTGGAAACACATGCATCACAAGATGTGTGGCTTATTAACTTTGGAACTTCCTTCCACATGACCTCACATCGGGGTCGGTTCTCAAAATATGAAGAATATGATGGTACATGAAGGTTTACTTGAATGATGACTCACTTAAAGATAGTTTTGGAAGATTCAATATCTAATTCCTATATGGTAGAGTGAAGGGGGTCGATTTTGTCTTATGTATCCCATGGATAGTGAGGAATTATTGAATTCCTAGATGTAGGACAAACCAAGATTAACTTCTTGAACTTAGGTATATGGTTTTGGAAGAGTATTTATGGTACACAAGTATCCTAAAAACATACCACAAAGTATTGAAAAAGAAGATGACATACCATAAAGATAAAAAAGGAAACGTGAAATAGTCTTGCTCTTGCTCCCAAATGGAAGAAACGAATAAACCACATTAAAAAAGGTATTTCACATATCAAGTTACCTTGGTTTTCAAGAGTTTGAGATTTAAATTGGTACTTGGAAAATATGGAGAAAATTTTTCCAAAGGAGGACTTGCAAATTATGACACTACAAGACACGTTAGTCTATAATGCCCCATGTTGTTGGAAAACCCATCAGGACAATAGTCCTACGTGGAATGCCTTTAAAATCTCAATCAAAATGAAATACATACAACAAAAAGCAAAGAATCAGATAATATCAACCCATCAACACCAAATATATCAAACCTTTTCTTTTCATGCTAAAGGTAAACATGTAGTAATAAGGCTAACTGAGTATTGGTCCAAGTTTGAACATCTATTTCCTCAAAAAAATGCTAAGCTTAAAGACATTAAAAAGGGCATTGAAACAACATGTTATTGCAAGATCCTAAAATAATAAAAATGGTTTTTTTCGTACCATATGTGTACACTATAACCTTACTCACCAAAAAGGAGTAGTATAAAAAAGCAATAGATATATAGATGTGGGAAGATGGGGAACACCAACAACATTAAATTATGTACTTATCACTATTGAGGGTTATAAATTCATGAAGATACCTTCTCTATTCTCACTTTGTACTTTCTTTTCCCATGAAATCACAAGTTCAACCTACAAAACCCTAGTGAAAAGTTATCTCTATTTTCACCACTAATCTAATAAAATGGCTACACCTATACTCATAAACATCTCGCAGAAACTCCACCCAAAATACAAGAATTTCCCTTTCAAATAAATGGAGGTAGATCCCAAGAGATCTTTCTCTAAATTTCCCACTGATGTTATATATATAGATGTCTGTAAATATAAACATTCCCCAGTCGTAGAGATTAACCACACCATGTTCAAATCCCTCTAGAATAACCTACTACAACCAAGTATAAAGAACTATCTTCCATAATATAGTTGCATATGAAGAGAAGTAGGTGGACATATAGCAAAATTTTACACATTTTACACATGAGGAGGGGTGGGTTTAGAGGATTTTGATATGGATCCATGACAATCATATATATTTATATAAACCCTACCACATCACAAAACAAGAAAATCAAGTGGTAACAGGGCTTTACACACAAGGGGAAATTCCTCAAAGAAGGCAATCAATAATAACGAGGTCACTAAGCTAATTGGAGAAACATATGATGGTCAAAGCTTGGATGTGACAAAATTATAAATCAAATGGTGTGATATGCAACCATTGGAATTGCATACAAAATATATTAAACAAACTAGAAAGACTACTATGGCAACATCCACATATGTTGCATATCATATGATTATGGAAGGTAAAAAAATTGACATTTTTTAGGTATTGCAATAAAAAAATCTTGAGAACATGTAGCACACCAAGCAATCTCACTACCAATTCAATTATGGGACCTTGATTATATTCCTTACTTTTATTTCCTCAATGAATTTCCAACCTTTATGGGAAAGGTCTAGGAAACTACCAAACCAATAGCTACCCAGATCAATGATCAAATTCAACATTTTAATAATGCTACTTCTTTTATTGCAACATACTAGGGTTTCCTCAAATCCATAAAATAAAATTTTAGGAGAGAGAATACATATCATATGATGTGGTGCAAAGATATATAAAGGATATTGTCTTATTTTGTGGAGAAGAACCAAACTTTGATGGAGGTCATTGAACCTCGCACATCCTGGATACCACAACTTTCATACGAAGTTACCGATGTAGAGATAGATTCCTATGTAGAAACATTGCTTCAACTACTGAAAGATCCAAATGTAGAGAATTTTACAACATAAATAATTTATGGACAATTTGGCCAAGAAAATTTTGAAGAACATTTGGAAAAGAATTAGAAAAAAATTGAAAGAAAAATGAGGGATGCCAAAAGAAGAGATGAAATAATAGAGTACCTCTACTCCACAAAGTTCGAGAATACTGTAGATAGGGGCATCACCTACTACATCTACACAATTCACAAAAATAAAGGGAAAGGAAAAAATAAATTTACCCACTACACCAAAGCAAAGTGAGCAATCATTTAAGGAGGCTATTGAAGCTCTCTTAAAAATGAGTGCAAAGAGAAGTAAGAAGAGAAAAAAGAAGAAACAACACTAAGAAACCTCCCCAGTAGAGGAGGAGGAGAAAGAGGAATACAAATCCCCTATAATTCCACCAAGGACTCTTCTAAATGAAGGCACTCTATATAGCAACTTATTTACACAATTTGTTTTGGAACAAACAGTGGCTTTATACAAAGAAATGGCTGCACCAAATAGAGCTATAATTGAACCAACCATTATCTAATACATGGTTGTATCTACAAAAAAACTAAAAGCATAATTTATCAATTTCCACAACAATTGGCCACCACATTATGATAGAGAAGAGAGTAGGTGACACAAGAAGAAGAGAAATCAAAAGAAGAATCCTTAGCAAAAATAAATCCCTCGGCCACTTCTGCATAAAAGGAGAAAATAACACAAATATAGATGAGGTAACTCTAGTCAAAACAAAGGGTAGATAAACTAATGATGAAGAAATTGGATATTAAAAAGTTAGATCTACGAAGAAATCAAAGAATCCACTAAAAATTAGATCCTTAGGTTCTAGATTAGGTCTTTGCCTTTTCTTTTTTTAATTTGGGTATTATGTTATTTGTGGCCCCACTACCAAGAGGCACCTGGCAAGGTGTGGTGGAAAAATTCCACGATCGTGTTAGCCATTTGACTTTCAAATGGCTATCCTTTGTTGGGATAGTTTCAAATTGTTAAAAGTAGTGTTTCAATCCCTACCTATTTATAGGTGCATGGTGCAATTAGCTCATGTTATTTTCATTAAGGAGTTGGATGCTCTATCCAAGCAATTCTTATGGGCAGAATACTTAGCCTCCTCCAAGGGGATTTTGGTTAAGTGGGAGGATATATGTAGGCCCAGATAGATGGGAGGGCTAGGACTATGTAAATCTAGCCTTACAAGTCAATATTTGATGGCCAAGCTCTACTAGAGGTGGTGTTCTAATTAGGACCAAGCTTGGGCTAGAATTCTTTCTTTTAAGTACTTGAGAGGTGTTGATAGGAATGATGTGCCTAGGATTGTTTTTTCACATAAAGGTTCTATGATTTGGAAATCTTAAAAGGGGAGCCAACTTGGTAAAATATGGCTTATTTGGATATATAATAGAGGTTCTTAGGCTCTCTTCTAGGTTAAATCTTGGGATGGTCACCCTCTAGTCTTGACCATTTTTTCCCACCTTTAGAACCTTAGTATTTCACAAATGTTGGATGGACCCATGTGGAGGATTTCAGAGAGGCAAAGAGTTTGGGCAAGTGGAGGTTTTTAAGTGGAAAGTGTTGAATATTCAAGATACCAAGAGGTGGGGGGGGTGAATCGGTACCTTCTTAAACTTATTAAACAAACACCATTACTTTAATGCATAGAACAAAAAAAGCATGAAGTCACACAACACGGGAACACCAGATTTTTACGTGGAAAACCCAATGAGGTAAAAACCACAGTGAGGAGTAACTCACAATATATAGTTATTTCAATACTAGTAAAAGAGGCTCACTGCCAAATACAAAAGCTCACTGCTTATAAGGACTCATTGTCTAGACATGGAGGCTCACTACCTACAAAAATTATAGAAACAAAATGGCTTATAGCCAGAATATGAACTGATGGAATTACACCACAAGTGTAGATTCAGTTCCTTTGATGCTCAGAGTATTCACTTGCATGACAACAGACTAATCTTCACCCTTTTATTCGCACACTTCACTTATCAACACATGCACACTTGCACTCACACTTCTTTTATCCATCTAAAAACCATCTTGTATATATATCTGATATATCTGCATGCATCAATTAGGTTGGCGTAAATGGAAGCAATACATATTTACAAAAAGATAACTATCATCATCATATACATTTTCTCAAAAATTATTCAACTGTGTCATGCAATATTATGTTAGTTGGGACCAAGGCTAGGTCGTACATATAACCACAATTCATGTTGAGCTATAAATTAATTATTAGGTCGGCCATGATTAACCTAATAACGAAATGTAATAACCAAAATCGATGCCAACTCATCATCCAATCATATGAACATCTAGGAATACATATATACACGCTTCTAGTGATTATAAGCCTTTTTCTCAAAACCTTAAACCACAATGATTACCAGAGAGAATATGCAAACCAAAATACTAGATCAACCACCGAAAATATTGGATCAAATACCAAATGAAGTAAACTTGTTTTGCACATCGGTTTAGGGTACATGACCAACACAGTGACATCAATGACAACATAAGACTAATCTTCTCCATAATTCCAACAGAAAGACCCTCAAGCTTGGCCTTCAAGTGGTTCTGACGAGGAGTGAGTTGAGTTATCTCAGATTTTGGCTGGTTGGGTGTGTAGCTCTTTGAGGAGGCAAGATATTTTGGCTTGGAGCTTGGAGCCTCAAGGGGTATTAGAAGTTGGATAGGCAAAAATACATAGGGGAGGGAGTCCCCTGGTGGAAACATGTTTAGACTAAGTTTGTGTGACCCAAATGCAACTTTGTCCTTTGGTTATCTACTCATGATAGGTGTCTCACATGGGAAAACCTTCAAAAGAGTGGTTTTCAGGGCTCATCCTTTTATTTTCTATGTGGGAATAGTGAGGAATCTTCTCATCATTTTTGGTTCCAATGCAATTATTTTAATTCTATTTGGCACCTTTGGTGGGAATCTAGAGATGGACATGCATACATGTTTCATCCCTTGTTGAATTTTGGAGGACTTTGGGGTGCCCTCCTGCAAAGACCTTCTTCCTCCAAGTGGTTTTGGATATAGGGCCCTCTTGTATCCTTTGGCATACTTGGTTGGAGAGGAATTATAGAATTCTCCAAGGTGTGAGATTAGTAGCTCAACAAGTTTGGTAGAGGATTTTGGGGATGGTTCAAGAAACCATCTGGGATAAGTGTGAGGTGGTTTCTCCTCTAGATCCCGAGGAGAGGGAGTTGATGTTGAGGCTATGGGTTAAATGGAAGTGGTTCATGGAAATTTAGCTCTCAAGGGAGGATACCTTCATCCAAGAAATTCCACCATGATGGTAGATGGAGATTGCCTTTGGTTGGGGTCCTGAAGACTAACACTGATGGATCCCCCAGAGGTAATCCTGGCTTTGTTGGTGTTGTTGGAGTGGGTAGAGACACTTCTAGGGAGGCTCTTTTTTTCTTCTCTTACTTTCAAAGATATGAGACTAATAATTTTATGGAGGCCCTTGTTATCCTCATTGCAATGGAAAAAGGGTGTGCTATGGGGTGGTGCAAGGTCATCTATGAGCCAGACTAATAGATTATGATATCTATGTTGAATAAGAAAAATTTGGATGGTGTGAGTTGGTAGCTGGAGTTGATGGTTTAGAAAATTCACCATTTGAGTAATTCTTTGGATTTGGTTTCCTTTGTCCATATCCCATGAGAGTGGAATAAGGTTGTAGATTGTTTGGCAAAATGGGCCTCTAGGTATATGAGTAATTGGAGAGTTGAGGGTTGGGAGAATCTTCATGTGGATTGTTCCCAAAAATTGTGGTTTCTGATTCAAGAATACATTCAAGATCACTAAGAGGTTGTGTTGAAGGGTTTGGATGGATGGTTGTTTAGGTGGTGGCAGTCTTGCTCTATAGGGTGGGCTTGCTAGGCCCCTACTAGTTTTTCTTTATTTCTTGTATATGTATTGCTATCTTATTTGATTTAATAAAATTTTCCCCTTTTATTTAAAAAGAATCATTGATAGTAATTAATTTTCTTATGATTAATGAAATTATCCACTAGTCTTACTCTGCAAGAATATTTGCAGCATGTGATTCTTAGATTTTGGTTTTCAAGAAGTGGTGTTAGCAGTATTACTGCTCATTATATCATTTTTTTGAGAGAGCTCTATAACTTGGTCATGTAAATTTTTTTCAATTGTATGTTAGAACCTCATGAGAATCTCAAGTTATATTTTACCAAAATTTATATGAATTTTATCAAAAAACTTAGTTAACAATGGTTAAGAAGTTGTCTTGGGGATGCAATAGTATTTTTTGACAATCTTCTCTCTATCAAAATAAAAAATGTGATCAGCTTTAGAATTAATTATTATAGGTCCCTATTCACACTAGCATTCTTGAGCCTACTTAGGTCATGTTATTTTTTGTGTCTCAAGTCATAGGATTAAAACATATGTCATAGTAGTAGTATATCCTTACCTATGATTTCTACTACAATCTATTTATCATTTTTCAAGAATTATTCATTATATATTATAAAATTTATCAATTATTGCATCAATAAAATTCTTAGGCTTCATAAAAAATCAATTACTTTATCTCTCTTCTACAATAGGGTGTTTTGGTTGCATGTTATTTTGGGGGATTGTGAGCTTCAATCATCAAATCCAACATGGTATCAAAACTCTAGATCTATAATTTTGTGTCCTTGTTTTGAGAGATTTAGCCTTGAGAATTAAAATAATACATCCTAAAGAAAAACATGCATCATCATTCTACTTAGAATGCCTAAAAACTCTAATATTGATGTTAAATCATCAAAATCAAAGGCAAAAAATAATTTAAGGTATTTTTTAGGGCTCAGTATTTGAGGCACAAAGATACATTCACTCATACAAATTTGTATAAATTTATAATACACTATTGTGTCATACATCATCACCATTAATTCTATATAGGGTTTTCAAAATTTGGCATCATCAACAAAAATTAATATGTAGTAACCAAAAAAATCAAATTTTATTTTTTGAATATAGTAGTTTTAATATTTCTGGTATTATTTAAAGTCGGTAACACTTTTAACATTTTTTCTTGGTATTAGGGTTTAGTGAGATTTTCTAAGAGTTTTTAGCTGAGATCAAGGTTCTCTAAAATCCCATGGTCACATCATTGTATTTACCATCAACCCCAGTAGCCACCTCCAACCAATTTCGTCACTATTTCCACTCGCAAAAAATGCCAAATAATCACCTTCGCTAGAATATCTACTCAAAGAACCACTATTGAATTTCCCCTACCATTCATCACCTATTCCTCACCTAGACTAAGTATTGTTATCAATTGGCTACCTAGATGCCACTAGCCAAGCCCCTAGCCGTCCAATTTTTCCCTAAAGTAGCTACTTTCTTCCTTTTTCCATAACCTTTGCATACAATATTATATTTCTAAAAATCATCAAACAAATAGTTCTAAACACTTTCTTATGGTGTTGGTATTTTTTTCGTAGATTTTTCTATTGATGCATTATATCACCTATTTAAGTTAGGTCATCCTTTTTGGCTTTCAATCTCATAATTTCTTGTCACAATCTCCAATATTTGTGATTATTTTTTTGTTGCAAAAGTATTAATAATATCTTCGCAACCATCCATTCACCTTTTATATAATCTACCCTAGGTAACTTTTATTTATTTTGTTGCATATTTCACATTTTGGATGATTACTTGGATATCTTGTCACCTAGAAAAAAATGTTTTATGAGATGAATTCATTTAGGCTAAATCATTTGTATTGAGATTATTAGTCTCTAATTATTTTATTTGATGGGTGTATCATTTTATGAGTGTATCATGGGTTTTCTTTTCATCTTTCTATGGTAATCATGGATAAGGATAAATATGAGTCTTGACAAATGACATCTTAACAAATCTCAAGTGGTTTAATCTCTTTCATTAACTTAATGGAATCATACCTGAACCAAACAAAGGTAGAATAAAAATAACATGAGGTAATAATATTAATTATGTTGTAGGATTGATTTATTCTAGTTTTGATCATGACACTATGTGCGTTAAATCAAACCTTGATTACCTTCACACTTTTTGGATTAGATTTTGGGAGATATTTAGAAACCCTAATATCGTTCCATTCCCAAATGATTCTACTGTATATTTCCTCGATCCCCTTGATGATGTAGATAATCTACCCTTTGATGATGACACTTTAGCGGATCTTAAATATATATTATAGGTCTTGCTTGTTTAAATAATAAAAATAATTATCTTCTTGCTTCTTCTCCTCTTATTAGAGATCACATCTTCATCTTTTGTTACTCCTAATGAGATTAGTTTCACCAAATCCGAGGCCCCTATTGATTTAATGTAGCAAGACATTCATCGTCTTCTAGATGCAACTACTTGAGATTTATATCGATCAAAATTTCATACTTATTTGTGGATTCTCATATTGTAGATTTTGGGGATTCATTTGATGGAATAAATATCCTCTTTTATTATATCCCAATCATCATTTTTATCCCATCATTATTGTCTTTGGATATTTTTCTTAATTAGTCTTCACAATATTTTGGATTGGCATCTCCTAATTCTAACATGTGGGCATTTGAGCAATTTTAAGAGATAAACATCTAGATTTGGGTTCCCTAATAATATATAGAGTATGGGAATGACTTCTACAATCACCAGTGGATCTATTTCTTCCCAAGGGGAGATATGTTATTTGTAGGTAATGGAACATTTTTCTATCATTTCCACAAGAGCTACTTATTTATGGGGGATTCATAGTCTCATATTTTCTCTCCCTTTGGGGGAAATATTTATTGTCCTTATGTGATAGAATTAATTATATGGTATCATGTTAATTCATCCTTCTTGAGTTCTTTCGCTAGAACATGTTAATTTTATTTTCTCTTCTGGAGAGAATATTTTTTCTATGAGGTTTTCTTCTTTTATCTAGTTATGAGATTTTTTTTGTACATGGGTACCTCATTAGACCTTGTATTCGAGACCCATCCATACATTCATCACCAATACACTTTTTGATTTCTTCATACTCCCTAAGTCACACTTAAGAGGGGTGTTAGAGTGAGAAGGGTAATCACCTAATTACTTATTATTAGGTATTTATTCACACTATCATGATTATGCTTACCTAGGTCACATGTTTTTTTTTATTTCAAGTCATAGAATTTAGACACATGTCATGGCCTTCTAATATCCTCACATAGGGTTTCTATTAGGGTTTAATTGCCCTTTACCAAGGACCATTCATTGTATATTGTAATGATAACAATTATTACATCAATAGAATTCTCAAGATTCATAGTAAATCAATTTCTTTTTCTCTCTTCTATGATAAGGTATTTTGGTTGTAGGTTAATTCTAAGAGTTGTTAGGTTCAATCATCAACTCCAACAAACACTTTGGTGCCTAGTGAAAATCCAGTCATTATGTAAATTATTTTATGATTGTTTGGAATTTATGATTGTAACTATTTAGTTATAGTTTCTTCTAAAGATAAAAAAAGGATTTATCTTTCGACAAGTTACTTTTGTAATGATATCATATGAAAAGGTGAAGTGAATTTTGTAAGAGTTTATTGTGAACTCCTCAACACCCTAGGATCACTTGCAAGAAAAAATAACTTCCACAAGAGAGAAATGGCATAAATATAATGCTATGATTATGGATGCAAGATTTCCAAATTGAATATTGTTGTTAACAACCAAATTGAATAGTTGTTACAATGTACGTATGAAGCCTTGATTATATAGGTAAGGTGTGATGAAGTACGAGCATTAAATGATTGTCACATAATTAAATGACATGAGCCAACATCAAATGACCTATGACAAAAACATTAAATAAAAGCCAAGTAGATAAGATATGATAATATCTTATATAGACAACTAAGACTTCTAGAAAAATCAACTAGGACCTAAGTGGTCAAAAGGTGTCACACTCCAAATAGACATCCTAGGCCACACTACCAAAGAAGACAATTCAAAATCTCTTAGAAATAATTTTAGAACACAATCCAAAGACAAAGATACCTCCTCTAAAGATAAATAAGCCTCCTCCAAATGTTGTCCACAAGAATCCACACTCATGTCAAATTGCCAAGGATGATCATCTAGAGAATGAGTGAGACGGTTAGAGTGCTCCCTCACAACGATTGAATAAGGATCATATCCATCAAAGAGAAGATGAATGCAATCAATGATGTCTCCTAGATTTGAAATGTGACTCACAAAACAAACTAGAAATATCTATCAAGTACTCATCCCAAGTAGCCATCTCTATAAGATGATGAATGGCCTAATGCACTAAATCACAAGGAGCTAAAACTATGGAAACACAAGAATACTTAAGTACAATATTAGATGAAGGAGATGGAATATCAGCACATGTCACTCAATCCTTAGAATATGAAAGATACCAAGATTTAAATGACCATACTAAATCTCCTCAAAAGTGTCCACACAAGATTCCTCCATGTGAGAAGGTGTAGATATAGTATTGGTGATCAGCCTCCCCAACTATAACTATATCTCTAATATATAAATCCCAAATTATGATAGAATTGGCTGTGAACTCAACACTCATGCCTGCTCCACCATGTGTGATCTAATAAGTAGAAAGGATATGGGCTGACAATGAAGGCACACCAAAAAAATCATTAAATGCATTGTCATTTGTGTCAATAGATCCCTTCCCAAAAACATGTATATATGTGTTGCTAGTCATCAGGATAGGTGGTGATGAACAAGTCTCAAATGAAGTGAACACACTCTTTGATGAAGCCATGTGATGTGAGGCTCCTGAATCAAGTAACCACCTTTATTTCTTAGAATTTGCAAGTGCAACAAGTGTGTGCCCCTTGAGTTTATCAGAATTTGATGAAGAAGAAGATGATGAACCCTTTGATGATAAAGAAGAATTCATTTGAGCCTTCTTAAGAAGATGCTTCAACTCAATTTGTTTTGAATAACATTGATTTCTATCATGCCCTGATTTCTTGCAATATGCACAAGTAGGCCTCTCCTTCTTAGATGATTCCCCTTTTGAGCGAGAGGATTTTGATTCATTATGTAGCTTTTTCTTATTTTTCTTCTTTTCAATATTCCTTGATTCTTTTTGTACTTTTGAATCACTAGCCAACAATGCTTGGGACATAGAAGACTTGATTAGATCCATTTGCATTAACTTTGACTCTTAGATTAGGAGATTAGAAAAGTCATCAAACTTAGGATTAATAAATGATTCTCCCATAGAAATTTGATGGGTATGAAATCTAGAAACAAACACTAAATACTTAGGACCAAGCTTTGATAACACATTCAAAATCAATTGTTAATCCTCTTTATCAATGTTGCAATCTTTTAGTTGTGTACTTAGTTGTTTGATCTTGGAGATGTAGTCTTGGATGTGGTTAAAAAATTTAGGATCAAGATTTTCATCAAATCATTATTAATCTAATATCCCCTAATCTTATTAGTTTTACCGTACAATTTCTCAAAAGTCTCCCAAGCCTCTTTAGGTGATTTGCATGATTCAATAGGAAATTGTAAATCAAATGAGACTAATGAACATATGCATCCAAGTGTTTTCTCATGATCAATCTCCCATTTTTCTGATTCTTTAGCATCAGTAGGTTGAGGAATAGTTTCCTTTGGATGGCTTATAAGATCCTTCCCCATGAGATGATTACATACTAATTTTCTCCATGAAGCATAGTTATATGGAGTTAGGAGTTCAATTTTTAATTTCCCCATTGTAAGAACACAAAACAAGCAAAAGAAAGCAACCAACCACTACAAGATTACACAATCAAGACACCCCCAAGCAAAATATATAATTTATATGACATTTAATACTTAGTTTGATTATAGGTGCCACTTACCAACAATGAAGTGGACTTGACCTTAGTGCTTACAGATTGCCAAATTTGGCCACAAGATCAAAGTAAAAAATTTACACGAGATGAAATCAATCTGATTAGACCACTAGAAAGTACATAAAAAATGTGCACTTTTAAAAAACATCCAAAAATGTTACTATAGGAGCAAGAATGGAGCCTTGGACGTTCCCAATATGAGAATGACTCAGCAAAACCTATGATAATCTGAAATTTATAAAAAAACTAGACACGAAAATAAAAACCAATTGCACCACTATGACGAGAACAAAATTCTACCCCAAATATAAAAAAATGCTCAATGACTGAGTTATAACTGGAAACGACCATAACTCAGTCATTTAGCACTCAGTCTATAAAAAAACTTTTTAATATACCATGAATGACTGAGTTACTGGTCTAACTGGAATGACGAGACCAAATATAACTCATTTGTCATGGTCTTACCTAAACATTTCATAGGTCAATATCATATGAATTCTATCTGACTTTGATACCATGTAGGAGTTTATGGTGAACTCCTCAACACCCCAGGATCCCCTGCAAGACAAAATAACTTCTATGAGAGAAAAATGGTAGAAATGTCATGCTATTATTATGGATGCAAGATTGCCAAATTGAATATTATTGTTGACAACTAGATTGAATATTTGTTACAATGTCTATATGAAGCCTTGCTTATATAGGCAAGGTGTGATGACATAGTTCAACATTAGATGATTGTATCATAATTAAATGGCATGAGCCAACATTAAATGACCTAGGATACACGCATTAAATAAAATCCAAGTAGATAAGATATGATAAGATCTTCTCTAGACAAATAAGACTTCTAGAAAAAGAAATTAAGACCTAAGTGGACTTAACATGTAAATAGGACCTAGATAGGTAAAACACCTATTTACACTAACAATTTTTCGGTTTTTTAGTTTTGATTAAAAAGCTATGTAAAGTGATTTTTATATGGTGAGTTGAAGATGTTGTGGTTTATTTCATGTTATGATTTTGTCATTTTTAATATCTAGTTCAACCATTTTTCATTGAATTCTAGTTCAAAATTGCATGTATTTTCTTTATTATTATTATGATTGGTTGACTCAACACTAGGAATGGACTTAGCTCCATAAAAATTATGATAATGATCTAGTTTGATTGTAATAGTCTTGATTAAGAGAAAATAGTTATACATATATTAATGGTTCAATAGTGAGCATGCCTCTTGTGGGACTATTTTTGTTGTTTTCCAAATTGAATGCTGAAAGATTATTGTGATGTTTGATTAAATATTGTTCTTATTAAATAAACTAGAACTTGTAGAGTTATTTTGGATGTGTTTTATATATGTGGATGTGGTATTTAAACTTAAGGGTTAACTATGTGTATTTAAATATGATGTGCATACTCTTATGGCTTAAGAGAGATTATTATTTGTGAATTTATTATTGAGAAAATCAATGAAGAATTTGTAATAGTTTGTGTATGTCATGGAAGTATGCAAAGAATCAACCTTCTATGAAAATTTAATAATTAGCAAAGTATTGTACCAATAATCTTACCCTAATGTCATTTGGGATTGAAATGTTTGAACAATCAAGTATGACTAACACATTATTTAAAAAAATATCATGGTAGAATCCTAGAGGAAATGTTAAGTGTTTATCTATTGTATTTTTCTATTCTATGAGACCACTGTGAGAGATTTATTTTAAGTATTGTTTTTTTGGTTTAATTGTTCATTCACCTTACCATGTGCTCAAAACTGGGGTTTTGGATAGGTCAACTTATTGGTATGGATTCTCTAATGCAAAATGTATTTTCAACTTACTAAAAAGTGTGAATATCCAATTAAGGACACAACACAAAACACCAATACCAACCAAAATTACTTGACTAACTCATGAAAATTAATCTGCATTGCATTTACTTCATTATAACATAACAATAATTAACCATACAATTATTAACTCATCTCATAAAAAATAGTTAGATAAAATAGTTGTTTTGATACATCATAGCTAAATTATAGATAAAATCATAGACATAACATAGAAAATTACATCATCAAGATAGAATAACTAAAAAATCACCAAGGTTTGTTTCAATCCAATCATAGATGTGACTCCTATCATCTTAAATTTACTCTAACAAGATAGATTGACAAAGAATCAATTTGAACAATCTTCTATTTTTTTTTCAATACTAAGTATAAATACAATAACTCATTATGCCAATTATTTAACATAACACAATGTCTCATTGTATCATTACATTGAGTAGTCCAAGACTAGAATCTAAAAATACAACTCTTCACTTAATTATAAGATATCACTATGGAACTCCACCAACTTTAAGAAAATAAGATAAATGATTAAATGCCCATCTCTTACCATAGTCCTCTTTGCATTACCTTGCAATGTTATTAGAAACCCACTTGGTTCCAATAATTTGTACCTAAAAGATATGTACAAAACTAGATACACAATTAGTCTCTTCATCAAAATGAAATAATCATGATAACTTGAAAACAAGTCATAGAAGGACAAGACCTAAGAGCCAAATCTATGCGTCAAGGGCTCATCCAAGATGTCCTTTCCTACATAATGAGATTAGAGGGTTCATAGTTTTCCTACTTGGGCTTCAACCAACACATATTTGGTTGACCGATAATAATATATATCATCTAGGATCAACTCTCACAAATAATTTGACAACAATTTGATCATGTCTCCAATGTCACTAGTCCACACTATAATAAGGGGAAAAATATTTTTGAGGTGAAAAATTATCACTAGGCACACATATAAGGCCTCCCAAGAATCTTCAAAGTAACTAGATGATGCACATAGCCTCATGTACAACCAAGTTTATTTTCCATGACTTTACTTTGCATGCATGGTACCAGAAGAACAATCCAACACATTCTATATTGGATTATGACTAATGAAAATAGTACTCAATTTATACCCCTAACACATATTTCTTTTGCAATAATAAAAAAAAATTAAGTAAGAGTACTTACATCATGTAAATCAATTCACAACATTCAATATGTAGATTGCAAAAAAAAGGAAACATTGAAAAGTTATCATAATTTTTATGTCTCTTGAAAAATTAAAAGTTTAATTGATATATTCTAAAAAGGGGAAATATCAAAGATTAAAACTCAAAAAATATTTATCAAGAATCTCAAACACATGCAAGTAGTTTCTCTCCAATCCAACTCACTATTTTCTACCTAGAAAAGTAGTTTATTTCTTGAAGAGAGCAATAGTGTGTTAAACCAAAGTAATGAGGTAGTTCCCAATAGATGGAAGGCTAGGTCCTATTACACCATTCTTTTATAAGATTGATCCCATAATAAAATTATTAGATATCAAATATACAGATATTTTAGTAATTTGTGTATAGCAAACATTGCAAATGAAATTTCAACAAGGAAATCTGGAATTTTGACTAACTGAACTATTAAACTTTAATCACTTGTTAGTTTCATTGTAAATTTTGAAATTCATCTCCATATCCTACACATTAAGGATAAAAAAATCACCACTTGTGTTCAAAATAAAAATGCACAATATTAGAACTCTATAGGCCAAAAGAATGAGTCTTATACGTCAATTGTATCATACCACCATAACTTGGACTATTAACATTGTTTGATTATTTTGATTGTTGTGTGTATCTTTTAGATTTGAAATATGATGTATTATGGTACAAAACTGCATATCATTGTATTTTGTGCTATTTTAAACAAATTCTAATACACTTTGACATGATCATCCTTCAAGGGTGCCCATCATAGAATGTTGAGTTAAGCCACAATATTTTAATGTAACACAAAATTTCAAAGTTCCTTTAGAAGTTTTCAAATGGGCCATCTCACCAAATATAATGTAACTAAAGTTGAAAACTAACTCTTTAAAATTTCACTTAAGTGTGCAAGAGAAAGGTTTAAGGTTTCAATCCAAATGAAACAAAGTCTATGTTTTAAATTGTTCAACTCTATATTGTATGCATCCCTATTGCAGGCATTTCCCATAAACTCATATTATAATATATTCAATGATGTAAGGTATATAAAGAATGAAAAATAGAGGAGCTCCAAAGAAGAAACGTGTGCTCAAGGCCATAATTCATGAAATGCTAGTACAAGAGGAACCTGAATCAATAAATTGCATAAGAATATCCATCCTTACAATGAACCATACCCAAACATTCTTCCAAGATTCATTTTTGTTGGGGTCTGCAAACCATGCCCCTTAGCTGAGGTTACTCTATATTTTGCTTTAGTACTCTTGATTTTCCTCATACTTCAACTTCAAAGTAAAGTCCAGGATGTGATTTTTGGACTGATAAAAAATTATTCTTTCCTAGATATGCATAAAACGAGGTTGCTGATAAAACATGTAAGAAAATGTGGTAGCAATCCAAAATATTATGAGTAGGAAGTGGGTATTTGCCACATGTTGAATATGTGGGTACTGTCAAAGGCATGAATGTGAATTATGGGAGTTTATGAAAGGCAGTATTAGATATAATGTTCTATTTTCATGAGGTCTCGTGGACTCTGATGATTACAAGATGCACAAAATGGTGTCCTTTGAAGAGGATTTGTATCTTTTTAATAGAGTGGCTTATTAAAATATGGCATTATGGACAAGTATGGTTTCTATATATGCACAGTGTAGGATTGCCAAAAAGTTTGGAATATTTTTAAGAAAATGCAATCATCAGGTGTAAGCCTGGTTTCTTATCAACCTTGGATGGAACTCTCCATTCTGTATTAAAATTCATCTAAACAATTGAAAGAGGATTAATTTCAGATTACCTAATTTCAAATGCAGGGATATAAATGCTTGCAAATTGTGGAAAACAATTGCCAGATGAAATACATCATCCAGGAATGGCCTCATGATGTGTAATCGATGTTTGATTTGTTTTGTGTTGTCTTTGTCAAATAAAGCATTCTAGGATTAGCTCTGATTATTTATCAAACATAAGTCTATTTTTCAATAAACTGAGCAAGAACAAGATTATAGAATAATATAAGAATAGCATGTCACATGTGTGTGAATGCTCCTTGAATTTTAAGTTTTTAGAACCCCCAAATTATAGTAATGAAACCAAACTTAACTATATGGTTTCTTCCAATCATATATTTAATAAATGTTTGGATAAAGAATAATGGCAGTCTAAAACTTATTTCAAGACCTTCACTATTGCGGACCATTGAATGTGCTCTCTGATTAATGTGGCCCCAATCATTAGTCCCTGTAAAAGTTCCTCTATCTTTTCTATTTTCAAAAATAGCATTCCCCTCTACTCTTCAGCATTTTTCTCGTACAAATGAACAAGAGTAACTGCAGCTAGTGCAGCCAAAGTAATTCCCAGTCCCTGTATCCTTTCTAAATCAATCTCATGCCCTCCCTTTTTTTGTCTAGACTTCGACAGATCTTACTACATGGCGAGGGGGGGGCGCAGGCAGTTAGGGAGAGGGGGCAATGCATGGTGGGTATTTTGGCAGAAGTAAAGACCAATATCACACACACAATGATGCATGTTTTTTAGGGTGCAAGACACTTGTTAGCATGGCAAAAATAAATACAATTATGCAAAACACAAAATGCGTGATAAGGTGTGGAAGTGATGAAAATAAAGGAAATTGCATGTGATCAAAATTGTTGATACTTCCAACTTGTATTTGGTCACACACATATTTAAAGAAAATCTAAATAAATGAAAAATAAATAATTTTATATAAAATTTAGATTATAGTCCATGTAATGGCAAAAATAAATACAATTATGCAAAACACAAAATGCGTGATAAGGTGTGGAAGTGATGAAAATAAAGGAAATTGCATGTGATCAAAATTGTTGATACTTCCAACTTGTATTTGGTCACACACATATTTAAAGAAAATCTAAATAAATGAAAAATAAATAATTTTATATAAAATTTAGATTATAGTCCATGTAATAGTGTTTTCAAATGGCACCAAAAACAATCTAGTAATATTGATACATTTCATCAATAAATAGAGTGGAAACAATTGAAGTTTATTTTAACAAAAACATTTTATACTTTCTATAAGGTGTATTTCTCCTAAATCCCATAATTTTTTACTTAGAAGGAATTTTTCAAAGATTCAAAAATCAACCTAGCCTAATTTTTCATTCTCTATCCATAGGTGCAAGAAAAATTTACATATGACATCCAAAATTCACTTCAAAGTCCCCAAGCCACTTTAAATCATTGCCTTATTCAAATCAAATCTGGACTTATTCCCAAAACAACCTCCCAAAAAGAGCAAAATTGAAAATTAGCAAAAGTAAAAAATGTGGAGACACAAAAAAGAAAAGGGGGGTCTCTGCCTCTAGCGGGGCATTTGTGAAAAATGCAGAACACATATTGATCACCATAGCTCCACACAAGATCTCAAATCCATTGTCATGTGAATATAAAATCTAAGAAATAGAACAAGACCAAAGAGAGAATGTGCAAATCAAAATTTGTCATGTCCTTCTACACACACCTCTAAATGCTAAGTTGTGATATGTATGATCTCCTCCATAAAACTCCAAAGAGAATAGCACTATCCATATCTAACCATGTAACCAAGATGTATGCATCTCAAACCAAAGGAATATCAAACATATCCATTCCCAAACCAAGGGAATAAACCCAAAAACATCTCCTAAACTTAGCATCAATGAATGATATCACAATGAATAAGGAGATAAACATGCCAACATCCATCAAATGAACCCTCCAGAACTAGCAATCCATAGCTCAAAAATCCATATGCATAAGAATATAAAGCATAAAACATAATGCATCTAAAAATAACAATGAGAAATACCTCTCAGATGATAAACCATTGAGTAGACCAAGAGTGGGGAATGAGAATTCTCCTCCAAGATATCCAAGTCATCATGACTCATCTAAGAACAATCTACTCTTAGGTCCATGTTGAACTCACATCCAACCAAGGTGTATGCCCCTCAAACTTCCAGCTAAAACCTCATCAATGAGTAATCGTCTCAACACATGTCTCTAATCTCAAGAGACATCCTAGCCTCACCTATGTCTCCAAATATCCATGAGTACTTATAATCAATAAATCTATGCCAAAATCCAAATGCAGCATAGCACCATCATGAAGCTCCTAAGAAAATGATCAATATATGCAATACCAAGAGAACCAACCAAGATCAAAGTCAAATCCCTAATCATGAATCAAGAACTCAATCATGACATCATGATCTCACATCTCCTTAAAAGAATATCATATGCTCCAATAAATATATCATGTCAAAACTCTAATATTATGCACAAACAAGAGTATATCATGACATAATAACATAATCATCCTATCAAACAAGGATCACATGTCGAAAGACAAATCATGACACCTCATAAAGACTAAAGAAGCCCTCCATGACAAACCAAGATGTCAACATATATATATCACACAAAGATAACCATCTTCTGCAAAAAAATATCATCCATCATCAAATGGTGAATCCACATCATCACCACAAGCTCCCACTAAACTGTGATACTAAGATCTCCATGGAATCATGACAGACATCCTCTAAATGAAGATCATCTATGGCCCCAACACAATCAAATATCTCAACACCAAGCTCCCAAAGGGAAGAGTACAAACCATGATCTCCAAACCAAGAAGATACAACACCTCCAAACCATCACTATCACAAGCTTCCACTGAAACATGTAATCAAGTTATCCATGACATCATGATAGCAATATCCTTAATGAAGATCAACCAAAGGCCTTCACATAATCAAATAGCTCAACTTCAATATGAGCTCCCAAAAAGAAAAGTAAAAGGTCATGATCCTCAAGCCAAGAAGATTCACCACCAAAAATAGATAAGAATCAATCCAACACCACCAAAAAATCACCTTCATAAACAATAATGTAATGCCAAAGACCCTAAAGCATAAGGAACATCCATGACACCATGATCACCACCAAATGTACCAAAAACAAACTCCAATTGTGTCACGCATGTCTGCATCACATATTCAACTATGTAGGTCCCACATCATGACTATACTTGGTAATACCATCTCTCCATCTCTGCATGACAACCAAACCAACAAAACAAGTGACTAACCCAAGCCACAAGTTTGAATCTATAATAACACTAAAGAATCTATGGGTGTAGACAACCCACATCCAAGTCATAAATGCAACCTATAAGCATAGACAACCTACAATGTTGCACAAATCATATATCCAAAAATGCAATATACTTTAATCCAACAAATAACCATGTCAAATGAGAGTAATTAGAGATGTACAAATGAGTATGCAATGAATTAAACACCAAGATATGAATAGCCATAAGCTCATAAAATTGTCATAGCCAACAAGAACCCAAAAATAGCTCAAATGAAAATAACAACAAATAAATCATGTTAAAAGATCTCCAAACTTGATCCACTATGTAGTTCTTTGAATAAGATTTATGTTGACTATAATAAGTCCAAAAATTGACTCCATATGCACAAGTTATGACCTCTCTAAGCTTGAAAGGAACATCCGACTTCCAAAAAACATTTCACTAACAGAACAAAAAATATGGAAAAACCACTAATACCATAGTGCAGTGCATAGAACCACCTTTCCAATGAGTATAATAAGTAAAAAACTGACACCTGAGGCAAAATATATGCCCCCTACAAAAAAAGTTGCATAATTAGGCTTTATGAGCCAAACAGAGGTGGCCCCCAGGTTGAGCCATTGGCAGCACACCAATGGCGAACCCGATACTATATAAATTTTGGTTAAATTAAAAAAATTGGTGGATTTAAATTTATAAATTTAAGCCTTGAAGGGCATGGAGATAGATCTTGTCAGTTCCCCATGAGGTCGCAGGCTGGCCGAACAAGGGCTAGGTCCCACCGACAATGGTACCACCAGTCCGTGGATCGACAACCAACATTGTAAATTGCCAAGGCTGACAAAATGCCAGTGCTAGAATACTTGCAAATTATTATTATTATTTGATTATTTTTTCTCTACAACAAATTATACAGCCATATGATAGGGGTAGGAAGGCAAAAAAATAATAGGATGAATTTTATGTCAATATTTATCTCTTAGGCCTCCTTGATCCAATAGTGAGGTCTATTTTATCCCAAGGGGTCATTTGCAACACTTCCCCTATAAAACCCTCATTATGAACATCCATAAAAAACCTTTTTTCCAACAAAGATTCATAAACCCAAATCTATAAAAAAATAACCACAAATCTACAACCTCAAAATTCTAAATCTACAAAAACAACCTACACAAAATCCTCATATCTTGCAATGTATTTATTCTTTCTATGCAAGCCCTAGATTCAACTATGCACCAGATCTACTCCAATAAAGATTATACAAACCACAACCATGCTCTAATACCAAATGAAAGGAAATATACATCCACCCAAGATAATTTCCACATAACCCAAATAGAGAACTCTATCCAAACAAGTATTTAGAATCCATATGAAAAAGAATAGACAACATACCATCAAAGATGACACAAGATATACCTTGAAAAAACCCTCAAGAGGGAAAAACCAAACCTCTAGAAGCATCCATCACTCCTATATTATTTAGCAATAAACATTACAAAACATCTTCAAAGTTCTCCATGAATACTTTTGAAACATTAAGCCTGAAAGCAAAAACATATAGTGCAGAAACACTTTCCTAATGCTAATACAACAGAGGAGAAGTGCAAAAGACCAGTTTTAAAGCTTCTTAAAACAACTGAGATGAACACATACAAGGTAACAAGAGAAATAGAAATAAGCAATCATAGACAACATTAGATTTACGTGGGAAAACCCTTTCGGGAAAAAACCCCACCACACCAAGTAAAGACACTTTGTATTATAGTAAAATAAATTACAAACAAAGCTCACAGTCCTCACTCTCTGATAGTTAGCTCACAGCAATAGACTTGAGTTTTCATGCACTCACTATTACAATACTTCTTTCAGTATATAATGAATACAACTCTAACTTCTCTGTCACTTATCACCATCACCCTTAGTGACCATATATCAATGTCATCGCCTATCTTACATCGCATTAATCATACCAACCAATCACATGCCTTAATTATGCATTGTTCATCCAATCAAGTAACCCGATATTCTAATTGATCTACCCTGCAATCACGCATTGGGCCACCCAGGAATTAACTCTCTTGCCTTAATTGAATTTTGTCATCATCTGAAACACATCTTGTAATTACTGCTTTCACCTCTCCAGACTTCGACCAATCAGATGTTGATTTCTTGCCACATGTCGAATCTCTATTTTTTCGTTGCTTTCAGTCAAGTCTGACCAATCAACACAAGTGCCAAACATCTCTTACCGCACTACCTCACCGAGCCAAGGAGGCCATTGTAGTATGGCGGTGACACCACCCAACCATAGGTCCCTTTCAACACCCTCATGGTACCGAGGTAGTGACTTGTCTACCAGCCCGTCACTTAACACCGCATCACCGCCGAGCTCGAATTGACCTTCTGTGGTATGGAGGTGCCACCAACCAACCGCAAGGCTGAGCAACACCTCCCACGGTATGGAGGTAACTGCTAGAGCTTGCAGACAGAAACACCACACTACCTCACCCCAGCCGTAAGACCTCTGTGGTAAGGAGGTAACCATTATCTCTAACCGCACCACCACGACATGGCCAAGAGGCCATCGTGGTGTGGTGGAAAGTGGCCTTCGCTAACTATCATTGTTGACTATGGCCACTGCACCACCAACGAGCACCCTCCACGATAGGGAGGTAGACCTTCACATAGACTGCGCTCATCAACCGTGCTACTACTAGCCTAATACAAAGACCCTGCGGTATGGTGGTAACACCGCCCAATTACGGACAGAATGACAGAGGCTCGTGGTAAGGCGATAAACCACCAAACTGCGCCTCTAAGAAAATCTCTCAGTGGTAGAGAGGTAAAGGCTGAGAAAGGTGATAATTTCACCAAGTCTTTTCAGAGGTTCAAGCTAGAAGTTGAGGCACTTGTTCCCAACAAGCTTCCATTTGACGAAGACTTCCTGGCTTCCTCTAGACTTTGAAATTACAGGCGATCATAGGCCCCAAGGTCCATTGAATATGTGCACCATCTGAATTTGTTTGTGCTCACTGGCTTTGTTAACGCATCTACAAAATTCTTCAAAGTGTCAAAATTTTCTAAACAAACATTTCCATCTTCCACCATATCCCTCATGAAGTGATACTGCACATCAATGTACTTTGTCCTGGCATGGAAAGTCGGGTTATTTGCCAAACAAATGGCACTCTAACTATCACATCAAATAGTAATATTCCTTGCATTAAAACCAGTATCAGAACACAAATGACTCATCCAAACAACTTATTTGCAAGCGTGTGTTATTGCCATGTATTCAACCTCTATAGTGGATAAAACAACTATAGCCTGTCGCTTGCTCATCCAACTGACTGCACCACCATTTAACATGAAAGTGTATCAACTAGTGGATCTTCTGCTATCAATTTCCCCTACCCAATCAGAATCTACATATCCATGAATGTTGAGTGTTCTCTGTGATGCAACCAAACTACCATGGTAACATAGAGCATAATGAAGTCCCCTTTAAATATCTGAACACTCTCTTCACTGCATCCCAATGTGATCTTCTTGAATTTTCCATAAAGCGGATGAGAACTCCCACTACTTGAGAAATGTCTAGCTTTGTATAGACCATTCCATACATTAGACTGCCAACAACACTTGCATAAGGCACCCTGGTCATGTCCTCCAACTTAGTAGCCTATTTTGGACAATCTTCAACAGACAGCTTCGTTCCTTGCATAACTGGAACAACTAGTTGCTTGCAATTATCCATACCAAATCTCTCCAACACTGTATTGACATACTTACTGTGACTTACCCAAATTTTTCTGCTTGTTTTGTCCCTGGTTATCTCCATCCCAAGAATATACCTTGCTGCTCCCAGATCTTTCATTTTGAACTTTGTAGACAACTGAGATTTAAGATCAAAAATCATAGACTTACTATTTCCTATGAACAACATATCATCCACATACAGGGTAATAATAAGCACACGATCATTTTCAGATTTGTAATAAACATAATGATCAGATTTGTATCTCACAAATCCCATAGACAACATAAAAGTGTCAAATTTCTGGTACCACATTCTAGGAGACTGCTTCAAACCATACAAAGATTTTTTTAATTTGCAAACCAAACTTTGTTTACCTTTTTCAACGAAATGCTCAAGCTAGGACATATAAATTTATTCTTCCATCTCTCCATGGAGAAACGTTGTCTTCGCATCCATTTTCTCAATCTCTAAGTCATATGTTCCTGCCAATGACATCAAAAATATGATAGATGTCAGTACAGGGGGAAAAAAAACTCCATAATCAATTCCCTCTATCTAGGAAAATCCCTTTGCAACCAACCTTGCCTTATACTTTTCCACACTATCGTCTAGACCAATCTTCTTCTTGAATACCCATTTATAGCCAACAGACTTTCACCCTTTAGGCAAAGGAACCAAATCCTAGGTTTCATTTTTCTTCATTGATTCCATTTCTTCATTCATGGATTCCAACCAGAAATTTGAATCAGAGATTATAATAGCTTCTTTTACAATCCTAGGCTCATCAGTGCTAGTAATCAAAGCATAGGCACAATTCAAATCTAACATAGAGAAACCATACCTATTAGGTTGTCATTTTTCACGTGTAGACCTTCTTACTAGTTGAGGTTGTGTTTCTTCATCTTCAGAACTCTCGGAGCTGCTTGAACTCTCCTCAGTTTCAAGTACACCATGTAGTTCCTCTTTTTCTAGAGTTTGAGGAATTTGAACTACATCATTCTTCTTCTCTCTTTTATCTGTCTTTAGTTGTGGATCAGCAACTGGAGGTTTCAACTCACAAAAAATTACACTTCTGTTGTACAAAACCTTCTTTGTATCAGGATTCCAAAGCTTGTATCCTTTCATAGCAACGCCATAGCCAATGAAGATACATTTAATAGCTTTGTTCTCCAACTTTGATATTTTCTCATTTGGCACATATACATATGCCTCACAACCAAATACATGAATATGTCTCAAAGAGGGCTTCTTACCAGACCACGCTTCCAAAGGTGTCTTGTCAATAAGAGTAGAACAAGGTGAGTGATTTACCAAGAAACATGATGTATTCACAACCTCAGCCCAGAACTTCTGCTCTAGACCAGCACTACTCAATATACTTCTTGTTCTCTCCATTAACATTATGTTCAACCTTTCAGCAACTCCATTATGTTGTGGAGTATAAGGTGTAGTTTTATGCCTTTTAATCCCATGGTCTTTGCAATATCTTTCGAAATATGCAGAACAAAACTCATCGCCATTATCCATCCTCAAGCATTTAATTTTCTTTCCAATCTCTACCAAAGTTTTAAATTCTTTAAACCGAGTGAACACTTATGATTTACTCTTAAGAAAGTATATAAATACCCTTCTCGAATAATCATCAATAAAGGAAACATAATATCTAGAATTTGATAACAAAGGAATGTTAACTGGACCAAACACATCAGAATGAACATAATCTAGTACACCGAAATATTTATGAGGACTCGAATAAAATGAAACACGGTGTTTTTTTCCATAAATACAGTGTTTGCAAAAATCGAACTCAAGGTTACAATCATCAAGCCCTTCAACAAGATTTTTATTTTTCAAGGTTTTTAAACCTTTCTCACCTATGTGACTGAGTCTATGATGCCACGGAATGGTCTTCTCTATTGGGAGTTTCACCACCAAAGCATTTGCAACTACAAAAGAATCTTCATCTTCCTCTACAAGAACAACTTTGCTTGACTTTACAAAGGTTTTGTTGCATTGAACAGGAAATGCATCTAGCTTTTATAGAGTGCCAGTACGTACACCCTTAGCCAACACCATTGCACCTCTAGCCATCTTACATCCTTTACTTGAGAAAGAAACTTCCACACCAGAATCATTCAACTTACTTACAAAAATTAAGTTACAAGCCAAACCTGGTATGTGCAATACGCCACCAATCCCTTTGATTCTACCGTCGGGGGACTAAATTTTGACTCTTCCACTACCAACAATCTCTAGTGTTGAATCACTTTCTAGGTACACCTTTCCACCATCATACTTCTCATACTTAATGAACCATTCTCTATGAGACGTCATGTGAAACGATGCACCTGATTCAACCAGCCAGACATCATCTGATGCCTAAATTACCAAGGTTGCAATGAAGGCATCTGCATCACTCTGAGAAGAGTCATTATCTGAAGAATTACTTTTCTTCTTCTTCTTCTTCTTCTTCTTCTCCTTACAATCCTTTTGGATATGACTAGACAGCCCACATTTCCAACATTTTACCTTGGAATTTTTACCAGGAGACTTCGATCTCCCTACATATTTAAATTTAGACTTCTTGTCCTTCTTCTTTCCTTTCTCCTTTGATCTACCTCAAACAACAAGGGCCTTTTTTCCATCTCTAAAGACTTCCTTTGCATCTCTTCAGACAATAGTGAGGCAACAATGTCTTCCATCTTGAAAATAGTGGTCGTACTTCCAATAGCCATTACAAGATGACCCCCCAAGTGTCAGGTAACGAATATAATAGGAGCATGCAATGATCCTCCTCCTCTATCTTCACACCCACAAATGCCAACTGGGCAACACTCTTATTAAATGAGTTCAGATGGTCTACAACAAATGCACCTTCTTCCATCTTCAAGGAGTACAACTTCTTCCTCAAGAATAACTTATTTACTAGAGACTTTCCCTGATAAATATCACCAAGCTTCTTCCATAATGAAGCTGCAAACTTCTCCTCATGGACGTTCAGGAGTACAGAATCTGGCAGATTAAGTCTTATCAGACCTCTCACTTTTCTATCTACAAGGTCCCAATCTTCTTGCTTCATACTTTGTGGCATAGTTCCAGACACAGCAACCCAAAGGTCTTTATCCACTAGCAATTCTTCCATTTTGAGTTTCCATAACTCAAAGTTGCCACCATTGAACTTATCAATCTCTACTCTACTTGATGTACTCACCATCTCAAACAGAACTAGGTTCTAACTTTGCAAAAATCCCATTGGAATAGTATTAGCACAAAAAACCAGCCTTACTAACAAGGATAATATAATTGGCCAAGCTCTGATACCACTTGAAAGGAAAAACATACAGTGTGGAAAAGCTTTCCTAATGCTAATACAACAGAGGAGAAGTGTAAAAGACTAGTTTTAAAGCTTCTTAAAACAATTGACATGAACACATATAGGGTAACAAGAGAAAAAAAAAAGAAGCAATCACAGATAACACCAGATTTACGTGGGAAAACCCTTTCGAGAAAAAACCCACCACACCAAGAGAAGACACTTTGTATTACAGTAAAATAAATAACAAACAAAGCTCACTGTCCTCACTCCCTAATAGTTAGCTCACAACAACAGACTTGAGTTTTCATGCACTCACTGTTACAATACTTCTTTTAGTAGACAATGAATACAACTCTAACTTCTATGTCACTTATCACTATCACCCTTAGTGACCATATATCAATGTCATTGACTATACAAGTCTCACATCGCATTAATCATACTAACCAATAGCATTCCTTAATTATGCATCATTCATCCAATCAAGTAATCTGATCTTCCGGCCGATCTTCCTTGCAATCACACATCGGGCCGCCCAGGCATTAACTCTCTTGCCTTAATCGGATTTTGTCATTAGCCGAAACACATTTTGCAATTACTATTTTCACCGCTCTAGACTTCAACCAATCAGATGATGATTTCTTGCCATGTGTTGCCTATTTATTTGTGCACCACTTCCATTCAATTTTGACCGGTCAACACAAGTGCTAAACATCTCTTACCGCACTACCTCATCGAGCCAAGGAGGCCATCGCGGTATGGCGGTGACACCGCCCAACCGCAATTCCCTACTAACACCCTCATGGTACCAAGCTAGTGACTTGTCTTCCAGCCCGTTGCTTAACACCGCATCACCACCGAACTCGGATTAACCTTCCGTGATATGGCAGTGCCACCGCCCAACTGCGAGGTTGAGCAACACCTCCCATGGTATGGAGGTAACTGCTAGAGCCTGCAGACAGACACACTGTGCTACCTCACCTCAAGCACAAGACCTCCATAGTATGGAGGTAACCGTTATCTTTGACTGCCAAGGCTTATTGCGTCGCCGTGACATGGCCAAGAGGCCATCGCATTGTGGTGGTAAGCGACCTTCGCTAACTGTCATTGTTCATCGTGGCCACTGCACCACCAATGAGCACCCTTTGCGGTAGGGAGGTATACCTTCACACAAACTATGCCCATCAACCATGCTACGACCAGCCTAAGACGGAGACCCCGCAATATGGCAATAACACTGCCCAACTGCGGACAGACCGACAGAGGCCCGCGGTAAGGCGGTAAACAGCCAGACCGTGCCTCTAATAAAATCTCTCAGCGATAGAGAGGTAAAGTCTCGGAAAGGTGATAATTTCGCCAAGTCTTTTCAGAGGTTCAAGCCAGAAGAGTAGACACATGTTCCCAACAAAGCCCTCTATAAGAACTTCATGTGAACAAGAATGTAACCACACATCCCATGCCATGCTTCAACCCTCACAAATGCTAACAAGAGATGTTCTCAACCCCTTAGCCAAATAGCCAAGACAACAAGCCAACCAACCAACCTTAGATAACTACACGTGTTTTTTTATAGAAACAAGTTCACACAAAACCACCAAGTGGTATTACATAAAACCATGTGACTAATACCACGAGCTTACAAAACCATTAACCCCCACATTTAATTCTTGGTACTATGTTTTTTCAACATTAAATATTTTCCATGTGCAACCCCACATTAAATATTTAATTTAATGTTACATACAACACATAAAGTGGCCCCAAGAATTCCAGCCCATTTAATGCATGAATCCTTAGATTCCCTAGGTGGGTAAGTGCACCAATCTATGACACAATTTTGGCTCTTAAGATGCCACTCTCTTTCTGAAATCAGCAAAATATTATTTGCACGAGAAAATGAAGATAGTTATGCTCAAAATTTCAAAATGTGGCAAGAACAAAAGTTGAAGTGCTCCGAGTCTAGTTTCTAAGCTACCATTATTTTTTGAAATTAATGAATATTAAGGGTCTCAAAAAAGGGGAGGGGGGAGGGGGGGGGAACAGGTCCTATTTTATCAAAAAAAATAGCATAGTACCTGAGGGCTCCCCCCTTTTTGATTGACTTTATTTTAGAATTTCAAAAATCCCAATGGTGAGAAATTAGCTAACACCGTGTAGTTTATCCTCATTCTTTCAGATAATTTTTTTAATGAAAATATATATTTTATGAATTTTCAAAGTCGACACATCTTGAAAAGATGAAATTTGAGTGTGCTCCCCCTTACATTTTTTGCAAACTAATCGAAAATTGATTATTATTTTTTCATCATGTGTAGAATGGAGTCTAGTTTCAAAAAATATAATTTGTTTCACGTTTCAATGAACGAGTAAAAATTTATCCTAAAACTAGTACATGTTGGTTTTTGACCAAAAACAGAGGCATTTACAATAGAAGCCCTAGATCAAAACCTTAACTAAATCAAAATGAATTTTCTTTTATATATTTAAATAGCTAAGAGAGAGGTTAACGCTATCACGGTTTTTTTATAAACTTTTATTGAAAGACATGCAAATGAGTCAAGGAGCACGGAGGAAAATATGAGAAAATTTGGCAAATCTTGTTAAATAACAAGTCCAAAGAAGGCCATTTGGCGAGCACCAAATTTGGCACTCACCAAATGACTCATCACATTTGGCGAGCGACAAATTTGGTGTGCGCCAAATGTGATGAGTCATTTGGTGAGCGTCAAATGGCCTGCTTTGCACAGAACTAGAATTTCCCCTCTTTGGTGAACAACTTTGATAATGCTTAGAGTGCACAGTTTATGATCGTAGATGGGTAGTCGAAGTTTTACCTTTCATACCTTCTCTAACTCATTATCGTAACTGGATAACTCTTTATCCCTCTGAAGTCTCTATCTCTCAAGTCTCACTCCCTCCCATGTGACCTAGACTGCTCTCTCATTCCAATCCCCTTTGTCAGGTCTCTTTCCCTCCCACATAGGTACCTAAATAAATCTATCTCACTCCAACCCCCTTTCTCACTCTCCCTCTCTCTCTCCCTCTTTGGTCTTTTTATCTCTCTCACTCCATCTCCCTCTCTTAGGTTGTTATCTTTCTCTCTTTGTCTCTCTCTCTCTCAAGTCTCTCCCTCCTACCCCCTCTCCCTATCTTAGGTTTTTCTCTCACTCCCTCTATCTCTCTCCCATTCCCTCTCTCTCACTCACTCTATCTCTCTCCCTCTCTCTCTCACTCTCTCTTGGGTATCTCCATCCCCCCTCTATCTCTCTCCTACTCCCTCTCTCACTCTCTCCCACTCTGTCTCTCTCCCTCTCTCTCAGGTCTCTCCCTCCCACCCCCTCTCCCTCTCTCTCTTTGTCAAGTCTCCCCCTCTCCCCTCTCACAGTCACTCCCTATATCTCTCTTCCACTCCCTCTTTGTCCCACTCCCTCTATCTGTCTCCATCTACCTCTCCATCTCTCTCAAGTATCTCCCTCCCACCACCTCTCCCTCTCTCTCTCATGCCCTCTATCTATCATGCCCTCTATCTCTCTCCTACTCTCTCTCCCTCTCTCTCTCAAGTCTCTCCCTCCCACCCACTATCCCTCCCTCTTTATCTCTCAAGTCTCTCCCTCTTTCAGGCCCCTCTTTGTCTCTCTCACTCACTCCCTCTATATCTCTCCCACATCGTCTCTCTCTCTCACTCCCTCTATATCTCTCCCTCCCACCCCCTCCCACTCACTCTCTCTCCCTCTATCTCATGAATATCCTCCCACCCCCTCTATCTCTCTCAAATCCCTCTATCGCGATTACTCCCTCTCCCCCAAGTACTCCCTCTCCCTCCCACCCCCTCTTCATCTCTCAAGTCTCTCTCTCTCTCACTCCTTTTATCTCTCCCATCCCTCTATCTCTCACTCCCTCTCTCTCCTACTCTCTTAGGTATCTCCTTCCCACGGGCCCTATCTCCCACATTTTCTCCCTCTCCTTCTCTCTCGGGTGTCTCCCTCCCAACCTCTCTCCCTCTCCCTCTCTCTTAGGTTTCTCTCTCCCACCCCCTCTCCCTCCCTCTCTCTAACTCTCTCTCTTTGTCTCTATGTCGCTCCCTCTCTCTCTCTCCCTCTCTCTCTCACTCCCTCTATCTCTCTCCCACTTTTTCTCTCTCCCTCTCTCTAATGTCTCTCATTCCCATCCTATCTCCCTCTTTTTCTCTCTCGAGTATCTTCGTCCTGCCCCATCTTCCTCTCTCTCTTTGTCAAGTCTCCCCCTCCTACACCCTCTCCCTCTCACAGTGACTCCCTCCCTCTCTCACTCCCTCTCTCTCTCTCCCTCTCCCTCTCCCTCTCTCTCAATCATATCCATCCCACCACCTCTCCCTCTCTCTCTCTCAAGTAGAGGGTTTAGGGATTAAGGGTTGAGGGTTGAGGGTTGAGGGTTGAGGGATTAAGAGGGTATGGGAGTTGAGGGATTAAGAGGGTATGGGAGTTGAGGGATTAGGGTACAAGGGTTAAGTGTTGAGGGTCGAGGGATTAAGAGGGTATAGGGGTTGAGGGATTAGGGTTTAAGGGTTGAGGATTGAGGGATTAAGATGGTATGGGGGTTGATGGATTATGGTTTAAGGGTTGAGGGATTAAGAGGGTATAGGGGTTGAGGTATTAGGGTTTAAGGATTGAGGGTTGAGGGTTGAGGGATTAAGAGGGTATAGGGTTTGAGGGATTAGGGTTTAAGGGTTGAGGGCTGATGGATTAGGGTTTAAGGGTTGATGCTTGAGGGTTGAGGG